>JAIPRL010006216.1:4353-28420 GCA_025469235.1 Pemphigus obesinymphae
CATTTAGGAAAAATTGAAGAAGATCCATTGTTTACATTAGAAGTCAAGGATGGGGAGACCATCAAGTCACTAGGGTTAGAATGGCAGCCAGGTGAAGATAATTTTCAATTCACTACTAGTAAAATTCAAATACGTAGTAAATCCACCAAGAGAACCTTGCTATCAGATCTGAACAGGATATTTGATCCTCTGGGATTTATTTCACCTGCGTTGTTGAAGGGTAAAATCTTCTTGCAGCAAATATGGGCAATGCAAATGGACTGGGATCACCCATTGTCACCTGACTTACAAGGGCGCTGGATGTCCTTTTGCGACGAACTAGATCAACTTCAAAGGATTTCAATTCCACGGAAGGTACAACCAGAATTAAGTGTTGAATCTCAGATGCATGGTTTCTGTGATGCCTCACAAAATGCATATGGTGCTTGCCTATATGTGCGGTCAAAAGGGCAGAGTGGTAAATGGCAAGCAAGGCTATTATGCTCCAAAACTAGGGTAGCACCCCTCAAGGTTTCTACTATTCCACGGTTGGAGCTCTGTGGAGCACTTCTATTAGCTGAGCTGGCCAAGAAGGTAGCCGACTCATGGGCATTAAACATAAGTGATTTTTGGTTCTGGACAGACTCTACCATTGTACTAGGATGGTTGAACAGCCAACGCGCCCGATTAAAAACTTATGTCGCAAATCGTGTAAGTCAGATATTAGATATAAGTGAAGTTAAACAGTGGCATCACGTTCGAACAGGCGATAACCCTGCAGATTTAGCTTCCAGAGGTTTAAGTCCAGGTGAGTTATCTGTCTCAGAATTTTGGTGGAACGGGCTTCATTGGTTGAGTGAATCTGATAGGAAATGGATTGAAGAACATTGAAGAAGATGCCATCGAATGTCAAACTCAACTTATTCAATTGTGTGCTGGTGCTAAATTTGAACTCCGAAAATAGGCCAGCAATAATCAGAAGATCCTAGAATCAGTTCCTGAAGATGCACGAGCCATGTCCTCGGCAGTTTTATTCAACGTCGACGAACAATCTGAACTGAAGATCCTTGGTCTCAAATGGGATCCGTTTGGTGACACTTTGTCCTTCAACACCACACCGTCTATCAAACTTTCTACAAAACGGTCAGTGCTATCTGCTATAGCTCGCGTGTTTGATCCACTGGGACTGCTTTCTCCAATGACCTTTTGGACGAAGCATGTCATGCAGCGTCTTTGGACTGCAGGTATTGGCTGGGATGATCAAGTACCTTCTGACATTCTTCAGGGCTGGGCTCGATACCAATCTGAACTTAAATTAATCGAAAACGTATCAATTCCTCGTAGAATAACCACTGATGAGACTACGTCTGTTCAACTTCACGTCTTTTCTGATAGTTCAGAGAAAGGATACGCGGCAGCCGTTTACATTCGTACGATAGTTTTAGGATCTGTTCAGTGTCATCTTGTAACAGGAAAATCCAAAGTTGCCCCATTAAAATGTTCCACTATTCCCCGGCTCGAATTGTGTGGACCCGTTCTTGCTGCAAAACTTCTGCTCTCCGTGGTGAACGCTTATGATGGTCATCTTAAGATCGATGAGCTACATGCCTGGACTGATTCAACCACGACGCTTGCATGGATTTGCTCTTCTCCACATCGTTGGGCCACCTTTGTTGCCAATAGAACCAGCCAGATCCATGACCTCACACCACCATCAATTTGGCGTCATGTACCCACACAAGACAACCCGGTCGATTGCGCGACTCTTGGATTAATGCCTTCTGATCTAGTTGATCATCCTCTGTGGTAGACTAGTCCACCCTTTTTAAGGGAATTGTCGGAGAAATGGCCCATGACAGTTACATCTCAACTTCACGATCCTGATGCCATTCTTAAAACTGAATCGAAAAAACCTGTTGTGCTTCTACTCGCGGTTGACTCGTCCATTGGAACTTTGCTCAATCAATTCTCGTCTCTGGAGAAGATCCTACGAATCGTTGCATACTGTCTCAGATTTTCTCGATTCCGCCAATCAAATACCTCAACGGCATTAGTGTCTGCGGAAGAAATCTCCCATGGCCTCTATGCTCTCGTTTACTATGTCCAAAAATTGTCTTTCTCTAATGAAATTTCGAATTTGGAAAGGGGAGTCCCCGTTTCGAAGAATCTCCAGCGACTCGATCCATTCATTGATAGAACTGGATTAATCAAAGTGGACGGTCGGCTTACAAATGTTGAAATTCCTTATGCGCACAAACGCCCAGTCCTGCTGCCATCGAAACATAGATTAACAGATCTCCTCATTGATTCTATTCCCGTACTCTTCGTCATCACTGTTGGGCACCTTACGTTGCCTACGCGATCAAATACAAGGTGCATATCCTGTAAATTTCCTATCCGATGATAATGAGGCTCATGTCATTTAGGTTGCCTAATCAGGCAAATTTCAGGTAAAATAAATTTTATTTTTATCGTGTGGTTTAGACCACTGGTCCTTCGATCAGTTTGTGCATTACGCGCACACAGGCTATATAATTACATAATAATGTTGTTACTATTATAAATCCAAATTAAGTTACCCAAAAAAGTTTTGTAGAAAATATAAATAAATCGACGAAAAGTGATAAGTAGTTCATCATAATCTGTAGTATTTTATAGTATTACATTGGAGCCAAAGACTCCATTACACGTTCTAATTTACAATAACGTAATAAATTCCAAAATATAAAATTTGCATAATAAATTTACAACACATGTTTTTCTAATAAACATGGGGGATATAACAATTAGTTGTATATTAATAACTATATTTTTATAAAATATAAATTATCTAAGAAAAATTACTTACTCCATCGAAAAGAATATTCTATATTACCATCCACAAAAAACATTTATGAATATGTATAATAATATGTTTATATATTTAGTATTAAAAAAATGTTAATAATAATATTTAATTTTTATTTTAGTAATATAAACCAAATCATAAAATCCCACACAGATCTCATAGAACAATTTTAATTACAAAAAAGCCATTTAGGTATTATTTTTTTATCCATAAATATTTATTTTTAATGTAATAATGTATCACAATTTACAATACCGCCAACGTGTATAATATATAAATGAATATAGATAATTATATTTTATATGCAGTTTTAGAAAAAAAAATACTTCTTTATATTATAATTTGTATTTAATATAAATATGGAATACTATTTATTTGATATTTTATTATGGAGTACCTTGTTCCTTTTTAATGTATTATTTTATTTATTGGGAAAATTATATAATATGATTTATATTTTTAGCTATTTTATTATTAAAAAATTTGGGTAGAAAGAGTCAAGTAGAAATTTTGTGATTAATTATTGCTTTATTATGGCAAATTTATTCTAGTTGATACTTTAATGCAGTCACTTTACGATATTCTTAATAGGTTATTAAACGTACATTTCGTGCCCCCCCCCCCGTTTGGAATTTTGGGGTTCTGACAGTGTACATTTTTAGTTTATAATTTGTTTGAAGTTGTTTGATAGTTTTCAGAATTTGTTTGACACGTCTACCCCTTTAACTGGAAATATTAGGGGTTGAGGTGGTAGAAAAGTTTTACCTTCTCCTCCCCCTGAAAAATTATACTTTTACAATTTTTTCGGTGAAATCCTTTAGATTCATATTTTTTTAAATTCAGTGCCTATTATAGTGTGTTTTAGAGTACAATGTGTGCAGTTCGACTTTTCGAAGTGTGGTGTAAGAAATATATCGATTTTCATGTAATTTCTCATTTTAACATCGAACATTTTTTATTTGTATATGTAAATGATAGAAATGTATTTTTAATATTTAAGTGGTTGATAGTTTAAAATTTGACACTTCAACCACCCATAACTGGAAAAACTAGGGTTTGAGGTAGTAGAAACCTATTTCAATCCTCTACCTAAAATATAGGAATTTTTTTATTTTTTAGGAAATATTTTAGAGTGTATTTTGTTAGTATGTCAAGTTTTGTAACATCTGAAATGATTAGAAATAAATAATACGTATGTGATTATATTATTAATGTAAAATATATTGTAATTCATAATACATCAATTACATTAATTGCTAGGTTATATTATAGGTTAAGACTATAACACGATTAAGCAGAAAACGACCTGTTTTTAAATTATTGGACTAAAAAAAATACTGCACAATGTTTTTATAATCGTAAGTAAATTAATTTTTTTAAATTATTGGTTTGTTATGGAAATATAGGTTATATTTTTAATTTTTATATATTATAATATAACATTAGGTTTAATTCAAATAAAATACAATTTTACCAAAATAAAGTAAAATATTTAAGATTATTGTTTTCTAAGGAAGGAATGAGACCTGACAATGATAGCATAACAGCGAAAAAAGAGTTGGGTATACCAAAAAATAAAAAAGAATTACAACAAATATTAGGAATAATTAATTATCTTAGGAAATGTATTCTAAATTTATCTGAAATAGCTCACCATATAGGGAACTTTTAAAAAAGAATGTAATATGACATTGGACTGATAAGAATACAGAATTACTAAATAAAATTAAAAATTTAATATCAGAAGCTTCAATGTTGAATAATTTTGATATAAACAAGGAAATAGTTTTATAGTGTGACAGTTCTCAAAATGCATTAGGATGTTGTTTATTACAAAATAGCAAGCCGGTGGCATTTGCATCTAGATCATTAACATCAACCTAAACAAATTATGCACAAATAGAAAAGGATTGTTATCGGTGACATTCGCTCTTTCTAAATTTCATAATTATATATATGGTAGTAAAATAATAGTTAATAATGATCATTTTCCTTTAGTTTCCTTAATGAAAAATCAATTGATAAAATAAAAAATAATCGTTTGAGAAGATTAAGAATAAAAACTTTAGCTTATAAATTTAATTTAGAATATATCCCAGGACCTAAATTATTCATTGCAGATCTATTATCTAGAAATATAGTACATAGGCCTATTAATGATGATTGAGTGAATCAATGATGACTGAAACAGTGCATACTGTACAAGTATCTCCAGAATTATTAATATCCGGTGAAAAGCTTAAACTATATAAAAAAAAAAACTCAAGACGATGAGATATTATCTAGAGTTATTAAATACTATAAAGAGGGATGGCCTTAAAATTTAGCTAAAAATATTAATGGAGAAATAAAACATTATTTTAATAACAGATTGGATATTACTGTACAAGATATTTTAGTTTATTTTAATAATAAAGTAATAATTCCAAAAAATTTAAGAAAAACCATACTTCAATTACTACATCAAACACATTTAAGTGCTCAAAAACAAAAATTTTTAGCCAAGTCAATATTTTATTGGCCTGGTATTAATTCAGTTATAATAAATGTTGTGGAAAATTGTAATACTTGCCAGAAATTTAAAAGAAATCAAATTAAACAATCTTTAATAAATCATGAAATTCCAAAATTACCATTTATTAAAATAGGACTGGATTTAGCAGAGTTTAAAGGTTTATACTATTTAGTAGTAGTAGATTATTACTCTCGATGGTTGGAAATAATACAAATAAAGCAAAAAGACACCATGACTATAATATCTAAATTAAAACCATTGTTCAGTAAATTTGTTATTCCAATGGAAATAGTTGCTGACAACATGCCATGTGGTAGTGTTGAATTTCAAAGATTTGCTAAGGAATGGGAATTTGAGGTAAAAACTTCGAGTCCTCGTTATCCAAAGAGTAACGGTATTGCTGAAAAAGGAGTAGGAATAGCTAAAATAATAATAAAAAAAGTAATGAAAATAAACAGGATCTTGAACTCTATCTTATTATAGGAATTCTATGGTAGCAAAACTAGATTATACACCTGCACAGTTATTACTAAATCGTAGTTTAGGTAGTAAAATACCAAAAAAATTTAATAATATGATACCTAAGTTAAATTTAGATGCATATAAACATATGATGAAAAATCAACAAAAACAAAAAATATATTATGACAAAAATGCTGTTAACAAAGAAATCGGGTATAATAAGGGTGATAAAATCTATGTACAAAACTATAAAACTAAAATTTGAGAGAAGGGTGAAATTGTTGAAAAAGTGAAAAGTCCTAGATCCTATAATGTCCAAATGGAAAATGGCAAAATATGCAGAAGAAATGCAATTCGCATAAGAAAAAGGAAAATTTTAAGTCTTGAATCACCTCTGTATATAGACAAATCTTTAAAAATAAGGAGCAAAATTCCTACACCAAATATAACTAGATGTGATCAGACTAGATCAGGTAGACTTATGAAAAAACCAGAAAGATTAGGATATTAGTATTATAAATTGATGAATATTGTTAATGATACAATTTAGTATTATAAGTTGATGAATATTATGAATGATTTTAAATTTAAAAAAAAAACAAGAAGGAATATATATATATATATTTTTTTTAATATATATATAATAAAAGGGCAAGATGTGGTATCACTGTATATATATTATTAGTGATAATCAATTAACCTCATAAAACTAATATAAAAATATCTGTCTGAAAATTTAATCAATAAAGCATGTGTTCATATTAAATTAGTTTTTTCATGTTCTTAATAATTAATATTAATACCTAAATAAAAGGTAAAACAATATATATATTATATTATATAATTATACTATAAGGACTTCGCACACCTTATTTTTTATTGATTCGGTAAATCTAAATGTTTAGACATTTTAAGAATAATAATAATTGTACAATTAAAAAATAGTCCTGTGTCAGTATAATTTTTTCAAATAATGTGTACGTCATTTGTACGAATTGGTACATTATCCCTTCTTCCAAAAATGGATAAGTCTCTCTCCTTTCCCTTTCCTCCTATTGATCAAATTTTAAAAAGTCCTTTCTTAGTGGACATTTATGTCTTTAAAAGTTTTGACTTTTCGAACATTTCTACTTTCTTCGACCAATAGTTTAGGTTGCACGTTAAATAAAAATCGAAACCCACATCTCTCTTCCACCCCTTAAAGTTTGAATTGCAAAATATATTTTCTATGTTATTAAAGAAACAGGTATTACTAAAAATTACCGCTTTCTACGACCGTTGAATAAGAGATAAAACTGTACTAGTGACCGTTTTTGCGGTACGAGACTTGCCAAATGACCATTGTTTTTAAATTTTAATTTTTTTCTAAAAAAAAAAGTCTTTTCGTAAATATCTTGCTTTGTATTCGTCATACCATAAAAAGTTATAGAAAAGGGAATTTCCTATAAAATTATGTATTTTTTGTATATACACAACTGTTTTGAACCGTTTTATAACTTTTAATATTTCAACCCATAAAAAATACAGAATAATATAGGCTCATTAATGACCCTGGTATATCGTGGGATGGATGAAATTTTTTTAAAAAGTCTGAGGAATGAGGGAAAAAATTATACCTAAATACACCCAAATAATAAAAAAAAAATTCCGCCCACAACCCATTTCCAAATTGTTATGGGGGGAGGGGTTTAGTCCAACTCAATAACAGCTTTTTCTAATAATATCAATAAATATTATATTTACGACAAAAAGTTTTAATTAAAAATTTTTCATAGTTTAATTGTCTAAACGTTTTGTCATTACACATTTTTGTCTAGATGCAAAGGTTAGGTTACAAAATGAGCCTCAAATTATACTCTTTGCAAAACAATTAATCCTTTTTTCTATTATTTACCTGTCCGTTTTTGGAAATGCGTCAATAGAGTCTTTTTAAAGTATTTTTAATTAGCTGAGAAGTTTTATTCTATAAATATGTAAATCAAAACTTTATGAAAAGGCTATTTATATTGTGTTTAAACAATTTTTTATGCAAAAAAAGGTTAAAAATGAGTCTGTAAAAAAAAAAAAGCCTTGGGTAGATATCTCGCTTTTTATTGGTCGTGCGATAAAAAGTTTCGACTAAAAATTATAGAGGAGAAAATTCTCTATAAAAAAAACGTAATGTTTATGTAGGAGTAACCTTAATCGTGGTACACGGCTTTTAATAAGGCCGTTTTTAAAAGAGATTTTATGACAAGAAAAATAATGCATAATTTGGCTTTAGATCGAAGCAAATATTATTTTTTGTCATTTTTTTTATGGAAACCTTACCTCAATAACTATACATTTGACGTACGGGGAAGGAATTTTCTTACATTGTATGATTTCAAATTTTAATTTACCAACCACTTAAATACCATTTAAAAATATTAAAAATATATTGGTATCATTTACATATACAAATAGAAGAAGGTTCGATGTTATAATGAAAAATTTCATGAAAATTTATTAATTTTTTACACCATACTTCGAAAAGTTGAACTGCACACTTAACATTTCGTACTGCACACATTGTGCTCTAAAACACACTATAATAGACATTGAATTCAAACAAATAGAAATCTAAAGGATTCCACTGAAATAATTGTGAAAATGTCATTTTTAGGGGGAGGAGAAGGTAAAACTTTTCTACCAACTCAACCCCTAGTTTTTCCAGTTAAGGGAGTAGAAGTGTCAAACAAATTCTGAAAACTATCAAACAAATTCAAACAAATAGAGACCCAAAGGATACAATTGGAATTCATTTTGAATCATTATTTTTCAGCGTATGGTTGGTAGGCTGAAGAAATTTTTCTCCAGCCCCCCCCTAGTTTTCTAATCTAGTGGGGGTAGGAGTGTCAAACAAATTCTGAAAACTATCACACAAATCCAAACAAATTGCAATCTAAAAATGTACACTGTCAGAACCCCAAAATTTAAAACAAGGTGAGGGTCAGCGAAATGTACGTGCTTATTAATGCTTAGAGAACGTAGCACCCGTATATGCTGCCTCTATCTAACAAACTGATAATATTCACCCTCTACTGACCAGTTTTATACAGCTTTAACTTTTATAATTAGTCAAAGAATAAGGGATATATTTTATTGTTATTTAATGTTGTTTGTTTGTTATACGTTAAGTATTTGATCTTTAATATTATTCATTTAATAGTTTAGAGGAACGCCAAAGGTAATTATACCGTTTAAGTAACTTAAAATCTAGATATATAAATATATATTATACAATATACAAGTATATATAAATATATCTATATAAGAAATATAAAATAATATATAATAATATATTTTAAGTGCACTTACCAATATGTCCTATAAATATAAATCAATTTGTAAAATTATACTTTAAAACAGCGTATATATTATAAGATATACGTATTATTTTAAAAATTTATAGTATATGATTAAAAGTTTTATATACATTCGTTATATTAAAATTAAATAAGAGCCTAATTTCTATTTTTAATTTTACACAAGACCCCTATTTTTAGAAATTATGATATTTTTATAGGCTGTATAATAGCAAACAGTGATAAAATCGCAACATAAAAATTATCTGTGTTTGGGTCGCCTTTATTTCTATTTTTAAATCTTGAAAATTTTAATTTTACGAATGTTGTAAAAACTTTTTTTAGGAATTTTTTTATATTGCATATATACATATTTCATATATATTTTTATGATATCAAAATATGATCAACTGTGGAAGACAGATAGTTTTATTTCTTATATTAGTAATTATCATAATATTAAGGCTAGGATTATACATAAAATTGTGTATATTATAGATATTTATAGAATACTAGCTGAATTACATGTCGTTGTCCGGAAAAAAATTCTGATTCTTCATCTCCTTTCGGGTATAACTCGCTATGGAAGCAATATCTTTTTTTGGGAAAATCACCCAAAATAATGTTTAAAATATGAAGCGTTCTCTAACATAATTTATTAAACTTTTTAAAATTCAACACTTTTGTTTGGAAAAATCCTATCTTAGTGTTCGCCTATGTTGTATAAGGAACGTCAGTGCAAATTTTCAATTCCCTAGACCCAGCGGTTTAGGCTATGCTTTGATATCTAAGTTTAACTTTTTATATTTTATAGCTATACCCGCAAAGTGTTGTCCGTTAAATAATTGTGAGTGTGGAATTCCTTTTGGGTGTTACATAGCGGACCCGTTGCGGTTTTGCCCGAGATACTATAGTGTAGAAAGTATATGAGTTAATAGAATAAAAATTATTTTTTTAATTTTAACCCATTTCAACTCCTTAAAATCAATTTTTTTCAAATTCCTTTATTATTCCACGTCTAGACTTTGATACAGACATAGAATAGAATAGAATCGAAAGTTGGATCTTTTTTTTTATTCTCTAGGGTTTGGTTTCAATTGCCTTAAAATCAGCTGTTTAGTGTTTATCACTATATTTCACAGATTTAATAAATATGTTTATTATCTATATATTGTGTTATCATTATACATAGATTTGTAATTTTGTAAATTTTTGTTACACTATTAACTTTATAGGTAATAATTATAATTACATTATTAATATTCAATGTCACAATCGATGTACTAAAAATATCAGGGATTATAATATACGTGTATAAAACGTTTTATACGTTACACGTATATAATTACTTTGTGTTTGATATTTACTATGAACACAATTCATTGATCAATGTTTCCGTTACCTACAAGTTAAGTTTTTTCAAATAATTATAGTACTGGTATAAAATATACATTTATGTAATTGCAGTAGTCAATTGTATTTTTCTCCCTATTATATATTAAATAACTATAAAGGATTAAAGTACATGCGAGTATTTAATACAAATGTAAAATATAAAAGAAAACATTAGTTTGTTTATAATATCAATTCTTTTTCTTTGTACAAAAATATAGTAATCTGTAATAATAACTAAAAAATAAAAATGTTAACTATTAATAAGTCCGATAACCATTCTAACTTTTTATTCATAAATTTTAAATGTTTATAAGTTTTATATTTTAATTAATACAATATTTATATATAAAATCAATCGGTTTATTATAATATCAATATTGAAATATCTATTTAGTATTTATAGAAATGTTAATTTATGATTAAATACTAAGTACAATTAGGAACACTAATTATCTTTTAAATCACAATATTAATCAGTCTTAGAAATTGAATTTATATTATAAGTAGGTAACTTCCTGTTTCTTTAAAAAAAAATAAATACAATTTATAGTGATAAACTGTAAAATGAACAACATATACTGATTTATACGACAAGAAAATGGCCAAATAGATTATACAATTTTAAATTTCAAATACAGTTATATACAAAATTATATGTATAAAACCTTGATGTATAATATGTACAATACTTGAATTGTACATTAGAATATAATACGTTCCAACCCTGAAAAATATTCAGTGTTTTTGTGTAATTCCAATTCGCCGACACCTGATTATTCCTAGTTTACTAACACAATTTTGTAGACGCTAAGTATTTATTGTTATTATTTAATTTAACTTTTTGTATTAAATTCAAATCACATGTATTTAAAACATTCAAATTCAATGAGACTTTGTTTTTAAATTAAGTAAAATATGACTTATGTTAACATTTTAAAATTTTGTTTATGATTTTTACAATCTTACTTAGTATTTTTCTTACTATATATTTTTTAACTCAAAGATTCTTAATATAATTTTTCTCAAATACTTTTATATACCTATCTATATATTTTTACTATTTGAACTTGTAAAATGAATTGTGAATAGTTAATAAGAGTTTCACTGTATAAATATAACACCAGCAAATCACAAGCATTATAAAATTACGAGTACCTATATAAATGTATGACAAATATTAAAAAAATATAAGTGTAGGTATACTGTATATATACAAATTAACAATAATAAATTGGTCGATAAATTCATATTCCGTGTCAAAAGTCAAATTTTAGTTTAGTATTGGTATTTCATTAAATACACATTACAATAAAAAATATCATCGTTAATAAGCATACCTAAATTAGGTACAATATATATTAAGATAAATTAATAGAATAAATAAAAAATTAATATTTACAAAATCAAATAAAAATAAAAATAAATCATCTTATTTTTAAACTTCAAGTAATTTATAATATTTATTATTAAAAATTACTTAAAATTTGTAATTTTCTACTTTTGAAACGTGGAACTTGTAAATTTCTGTTGGTTGTGGTTAATGTTCTATAAGTTCTGAATCGTATAAATAAGTTTAATAAGTACTCATTAGGGAAATTGTTACAAGAATGCACAAAAAAACCTATAACATTGTCGCGTTACGACGGTCGACCGTTAAACGACGAGAACGCTACCCGTGACTATAGAATTTATTGTTTGTAATTAGTAATAAATATACGGCTTTTGTAAATATTATTTGTGTTTTATATTACAAATCATAAGCTTTATATATCAAAATACATACAAATAAAAATATATGCAATTTAATATGAAAAAATTAATTTGTATTAAAATAATATTAATGATATAAAAATAATGGCCAGTCCACCGTAATATTTTACCTTAGAGACTGTGTTTGGTAACTTGGTTCAATTCACGTGACCGTCTCGGGAACTGTAATTATACAAAGGGTATACACGTTGGGGGGAGACAAGTGAACCCGACAACTTAACGATTACCAAACAGCAGCTCCTTGAAAACGAACGGCCGCCATGAACAACAACAACGAAATCAATCACCCAAAATGGCGTCAACTACCCGAATGAAAATTAGCCAGCGGCAACGAAGAAATCTCACCCTAAATCTTGGGAAAGTAAATTAATAATATACAACGATGAATATCCGAACGACGCTTACCAGATGTACAAAGAATTCCGCTTTTGGTCGCCCCAAAAGTGCGCAGATGAAAAAAAAACGAAGAAAAAATCACAGTGCAAAAAACAAACGACATGTATGGACGACGGAAAGCGGTGAATAAAAAGTGACGGCTGGATCACGCAGAGCCGTCTCTCAGCACCGCTATGTTTACCGATATAGGTACCTATTAGAATTTGTAAAAAGGTTCTAATAGCCTATCAACATATCTTTATTGTTTCTTTTGGACTCTTATAGTCAACACAAAACGTGAACATTATTTTTTATTGTTACAATATACAAATGTATTAAGCTCTAATAACTAATATTATTGTAATTGTATTATTAATTCGGCTCGAACTGCCTTAATTTATTGTTATTATTACTATTTTGTATGCAATTTAGTTATTTAGGATAGGTACGTAGATAGCGGCTGGCCAGTTTGCGTCGTAATATTCTGTGACTACCTACCTAACTATTATTATTTATATTATTGTTGAGCCAAGAGAGCTAACTACATATATTTTTCCTCTTTACCATTTTATTTTGTTTATATACATTTCTGTGTTGCTGTGAGTTTTTATATTATTTGTAAATTATTAAAATATTGAGTTATTTGTACCAGCAATACAAGAAATCTTAATTACCAAATACCAGAGTTACCATTTTTTATTAGTAGTAAGCTCTTTCTCCTCTTTAATTTTAAGTACACATTGCATACTGGATAGGTACATAATATAAATTTTAAATTACACAAAAATTTGGTGGTATCCGGTGTGCGCGTAATATTAATTTACGCTACCAGCCCCAACAAGGTTGTTTGCATGAATCATGTATACCTCTCATCATTAACACTATTAAGGATTTGGCAATTTCAGCTATTTTATAAGTTTCCTCATCATGAAATCCAATAATTTTGTTTTTGGCATAATTATAATATAGAAAAGCTTTTAATGACATTTCATCAGCACATAAGACACAATCACTTCCTTTTATGCTCGTGGATTGTGATTTTAAAAATATTATTTTGAAAACAAATTAATTGAGAACAATATTTCCCAGTTTTCAGTAGTTCTCTATAATGTCCTTACATTTGGTAAACAAAATGTTTTTTGAATTAACCTATAGACCTTAGGACCGTAGACATGAATCATCAAAGAAAATTGTTTTTCCTCTGAACTATACATCCTGCCTTTTTCAGATTTCGCACATAACCGGGCTTGATGAAATTACAAATTACACAATGTCAACCTACCGGTAAATAACTTATCACATATTCTATGGAAATCTTCTAATGAAATAGGTATTTTTAGTTTATCTTTTAGATTTTTTGACATTTCCTTAAGTTCATCCCGTTCTTTTGTAACTGCCTTGAGTTGGGTTTGTAAGTCGCCAACTTTTTTCTTCAATTTCTTCTTTCTGGATGTATTTCTAGTTAAAATTTGTGCTGTCTGAGTTTCTGAATCTGTTACAAAATTTGTGTGTTGGTTTTAATTTATATTATACATATATTATAAATTCTCATTATTTAGGATAAAATAATTTGTTATTATGTTAAATATATTTTATTGTTATTTATTAACTAACATTAAGATAATGGATCTAACCTAAAGATAATGATGCTGAATAATTTGTCGGCGTAGAAAGATTTTAACAAACCTTTGAACATAAAGATAACATATGAAGAACTTCTGGTATTGTAGGAAATAAAATAAGTGGCCTTATAAATATATCAGGACTCATTACTGGTTCAACAGTATTTGTTGTATATATTTCGTGAGATATTTTTTACATCAGGTGTAAAAATTGTGGGTGCAGCATATTTCGTCAATCGATTGGAATTCGTGTAACAGGATGGATCAAAATGGTCAGAGCGTATGGTTTTATTAATAATCCTATTCATATCCTCCAGTGCACAATTTTGAATCCAAATTTTACACCTATAGTTTTAAATATAGGTTTTAAATAACAATAAACCAATAGGTATTCATTATTAAAATTAGTAAATTAGTCAATTTTATCCGATTTTATGAATTGGTTTGGAATTAGTGATCTTATAACGACATTTTGTTAATTTCATATTAAAATATGTAGTACCTGAAGATATAAATTACAAAACAGATAATCAGCATATACTAGAAAATATAGAATTGTTTTTTTTTTTTTTTTTTATGAAATTGTCCATTGCAGTATTTATGTAACAATAAACAAGTAAAGAAAAAACACAAATTATTGTTTACAAATCAACAATTGATAACTACTAGGTTCATGAGTGTTTTTGGGGTGTGACAAAAAATGGAGATATTAACCATTAAAACGGAGATTTTAATTCTTTAAAATAGAAACCTAAAGATATAAATAATGTAGTTATAACTATAATATAATACTTACTGGTCTATATCTTTTGGAGTACGAAGAAAAGTCACTTGATGTTTTCCTTGCATTTTTTTTTTGCAAATAACGCAAATGTTAAGCATAATGAAAAAATTACACTTAATGAACAAAAATATCTACTAAAAAATGAAAAACACACGTGGAATGCACGGCACAAAGGTTCTCGAAAAAGTAAACAAAACAAATGTCAAATCCTGTACTATCATTCATAGATACTATTGCAATAAGATAATTAGATGCGTTCCTAACATCATGTTTTTCCGCTCGAAGTATAACATCCGCTAAAATGAAAAAAATTGAAGTAGTAGAGGGAGTGCCTATGGCCTAATACAAATATATCCTGAAAATTTCAAGTCGCTAACTATCATAGTTTCGTTGTGTGTTGATTATGAATTAGTCAGTCAGGTCTTCTTATTTTATATACAGATAACAATAATTACATTTGTCTTAAATAAATAAATTACCAAATGCGAATCATTATTATTATATAGTTATACGTAATGATATATAATTATAAACATTTAATGGGAGGCAGTAACACTGGGTAATAAAAGAAAAATGCATTATTTTAATCTTATATCTTATTGATTTATTACAACCTATTTAATATACATTTACCATAAATCCAATCGCAGAAGTAAATTGGAGGTATATAATCTATGAGAAAAAACAGTGGTTATTTTAAAATAAATCATATTATTAGATCCTAAATGGAAAGATGGACCTTTTGGTTCAAAAATTATTAGATTTAACCCACAGTACCAGATTATATTGCCAATGGTATTATGAGATTGTTGTTTAATTTTGTATAATATACACTGTGTTGGGTTAAATGTTAACATTAAAAAGAAAATTATTGGTAATTGTATTGATTATCATAAAGCAGTCAAGAAAAATAAATAATTTAAAAAAGTAATTTTTTTTTTTACTTTGTGTATTATTGCCTATTTGACTATTTTTGATTTATATCATTGATTATATAATCAATGCTTGTATAATTGTGTTTATATTATCGTTATTATTATTATTATATATTATTATTAATTAATTTATTTATTTATTTAAACAATAAACGCCAAACAGCTTTAAATAAAATTAATATAATAATAATAATAATAACGAATAATGAATTAATAATAAAAATAGGCAATAAAGAAATGAAAATTATTTAATTAAGAATAAGGAAAAGAGAGGTCCCAATTAGCTTGCACCATGCAGCAATGGAGTGGTTGATTATTATCATAATAAGAACGAAACAGTGATATAGATTGACGTGTGAAACAATAAGGTACTTTAAATTGAATTTGCGATAATAGAGTAGGAGAGTCTATTTTGCCATTTAATAAATTTAAAATAAAATTTAAATTTGCTGCATGTCTACGATCAGCAAGATAATCTGAGGGAAGATGAGATAAAAAGGAGAGTAAAAATGAGCAGCACAATCTATTTTGAGTAGGTATATAGCTGAAAAACTTCAGGAATTTACGTTGAAATCATTCAAGCTGATAAGAAGACGTAGCTGTACTAGGATTCCAGGGAACTGAGCCATACTCCTGGCATACTCCATATGCCTGACATAAGCGCAGTATAAAGCCTTAAAAGGAGTGGGAAATTTAAACTCACTACACGCTCGATAAAACCTAAAGTTTTAAGGGCCTTGCAGCAAGCACTATCCATATGCAGGTTAGAATTGAGGGTAGGAGTAAGAATGAAACCTAAGTCACGGACTGAATTACAATATGAAATAGATTTATTATTAATGAAGTATGTAAATTTCCGTTGGTTTTTGATATGAGTGAATGACATCGAATGACATTTAGAAATATTAAACGATAGTCCTAAGATCTCAACCCAAGTCACTAGTTTATTCAGGTCATTTTGAAGAAGGTGATAATCATTTGTAACATTAATTTAAAAAAATAATTTCATATCATCAGTGAATGCCGAAAATTTTGAATCACATAAAACCAGTTAGGACTGTTAATAAATAAAATAAAAAGCAGAGGAGATAAATGACCACCTTGAGGTATACCACAAGACATGTAAATAGGAGGAAAAACAATACCATGATTTTTATTCATTGCTTTTATAAACGAAGCCAGAACAAAAAGGGTTTACCTAGGCCTGATAGAGAAAGTACACTTACTAAAATATGGTGATTTACTCAATCGAAAGCTTTAGAAAAATTAGTATATATATAATCACGTCCGCTTAGGAATGAGCATTGAAAACCTTAAATATGTTGTTACAGAAAGTAACAGTACATGTAGTAGTTTATCTTCCAGGGCAAAAACCATGTTACTTATCCATTAAGATGGGATTAATAGAAGGCTCAATGTAACCCAAGACAAGAAATTTAAATAATTTAAAAACGTATGATATGATTGAGATAGAACGGTAGTTTTTAACCATAGAGACATTGCCGGATTTAAAGAATGGAAAGATATAACTAAGTTTCCATAAATCAGGGAATAAGCCTTCAGATAATGACCTATTAAAAAGGAGCCATAAATTAAAAGCTAGCGTATATCTCAAGTTTTAGAGAAGCAACCCAGATAATCCATCAGGACCAATTGACCTAATGCCTTTCAAAATCGACAAACCATGAGAAACATCATCAACAGAGAAGGAGTAATTGTTGAACAGATCAAATGGTAAAACATCCAAATTATTAAAATCGGCATTATTGTATATTTGAGTGAAATAAAAGAGTTAAATAGGTGGACAATAAATTAGCAGATTCTTGTTCATCCTTGCTATTTACACCATTATATATAAACGATTTATGAAAGCAATTAGTGGATCGGTTGTTCCTGACAAAATTAAATAATTTATGAGTTTCTTCTTTAAGACAATTTTCAGAGTGCTGTATAAAGTAGTACTAATTTTTTTTAGATAAGAACTTACATTTGGAACGAAACAGTGAGAATTCTTTATGATCAAATGGATCGTTAGTAAATTTAAACCGAGAGCGTACTTTTTTTTTTGAAATAAGAAATTTTTTAACTCTTTAGTAACCCATGATGGGAAGGTAGATTTAACAAAAAACCATTCAGGAATATAGGTGAAGATTGAATAGTGAAGGGCATAATAAAATGAGTTTACTGTGGAGTTACAGTGAAGTTGTGAGAAAGTCAACATCAAATTAAAAGACGATATGAAAAAATCAATTTTATCTATATTGTGTACTTAAAGAAAAATTCCGAACACTACACCACTCTGTATAATGTATACTCAGTGAGATTCAGTTTTACTGCGTATATGTGTAACTTATAAAAACCAATAAAGACGTCTGAAAGGGAAAAGTTTTAGGCAGACTAACTAAAAATCGATACCAGTCAATACAAGTAATAATTTAGAAACTATTAAAACAAAAAACGAAAAACACAACAAACTACAACCAAAGGAAAAAGAAAAAAACACTAGAGTGAAATTAATAAAACGTGATGGTGATTTTAAACGAAATTTGATCATGAAAAAGTTGTCTCAATAAATGTATATTATACCATATTAAAACCATTCAAATCAAAGAAATCTACCATTTCTACATGACCATTCATAATAATATAATGATAAGATCTCGACCCACCAAAATTTTTACAAGTCTACGTACATGGGCTTATCAAAGGTCGGGTATCTAGACACAGCGTATAAAATAACTTGACTTTAATTATAGAATCTTAAGATTAATATATAAATTCCTTAGTAGTATCTTAGGCCAATGGTATATACACTTGAATCAGCATATAAAAATAAATTTTTAGTTATAATATTATTAATTGTATTATCCAAGTTAGCATTCACCTTTAATTGTGATCTATGTGTAAAATCATTGATTAGCATTGACAACGAATCAGTTTTTATTTCTTTAATATAGTAACTGTGAAAACTAATAGTGCTAGAGTGTTGTGCCTATATACTTGTCTGGATCTATTGCAGCACTTTAATTTCGCTCCGAAATCATTGTTTGGATGGTGATTTCATACTAAAAATTATTTAAAATATAAAATAATAACATAGAATAATAATGAATATGAAATTAAATGTTGAATATTGCTTTATAAAAATGAAAATGTTTAATTTTTTATGAATCTCGTAGGCTTTAATTATTTTTTTGCCATTGGCAAACATAGCGGACATGTGATAAGCGCAAGGTGTCGAACTTCACTACACTTATGTAATGAGCTGTTAGTACCTTATCTAGTATAGTATAAATATCTGTTGTATTATATTCTCTGCACTACATGCGTTTAGAGCCTATATAATTTAAAATTAGATTGAATTTAAATAAAGAATTTTATATTATTATTCCAAAAAAAAAAAAAAAAATACATTGAAGTGCCTAAAAATAAATGTTAAAACCACAATTATTTTTAATTTTCCAATAAATCAAATATTTTTGAAATGTATTCATTTTAATTTATTTAAAATTGTGCAGCGTTTGTTCAGAATCTCTGTTATTCAGTTATTCATTATGATAATCAAAGGATTGAAATGCAATATGTTAATTATATCAATAGTAATTTTAAATTTAGTAATAAATGAAACATGTACATTCTCATGCATCAGATTATGGTAAAAATAACAAAATAGGAATATCATTGTATACCATAGTTTATTCAAAAAGTATGTTTATAGTTAAATGTCAATTTATTTATTAATGTTTTTAGAAATTAAAAACATTATCAATCTTACCTTCATAATCCAATAGTCTTCTACGATAGGCAGTACCATGAACTAAAACATAATATATAATACTTCATAACAAATTTGAAGTATTGACATTTACATAAAAAATAAAATGTTGTGGTAAAGATATTATAGCTATTTAATATGTAAAATAGAATTTTTCAGTCAGATAAATTCAAATTATAATTATATATTTTGCAGGACAATGGAAAGTTAAGTACACATTTTGGACTATTTTAACTTATGAAATAGCTAATATTTAATTTTAAAAACAGAGTTCGTAGACAATATACATTTTTAGATATTTTAACACTTGATTATGTTTTATAATTTAATATTGACTAAAATAGGTAAAACTTTTACTAATTAAACATTATTTATTAAACATTTATTATACTAAAGTAGGGTAAAATAGCCGATCCTAGCCCCCCCCCCCAAATCCTCCCGCAGGATTTCACACCTTGCCACAAAGGTCACCCAACCTTTGAATATTAACCTTTCTTATCTTTTACCTTTGACCTTCAAAAAAAAACACCCGATTATTAGCGCCTATCCATACTCAATCACATGTCCTTATCAATTATAATGATTACATTATCTCTTATCATATCGCATGATAACACAAACTATAAATTATCGATTAGAATATATTTTATCGTATTGCACGATAACACGCGCTATCGATAAACAATTTCATTAACTCTCATTGTTGACGATGAGAATAACAGTATACGACGTTGACGTCCTCGGTCGGTCCGTCCTCGTCCACACTCTATCCATCTCGAGCGGTCCGCCCCACTTCACCTCCTTCTCTTTTACACAAAGTTTTATCTTTGTCGTTAAAAATAAATGAAATAAATGACGACTTACAAAATGTAGGGAAAATACCAGTTTTTAACGACAAATTGAAAATATTAGTTAAGAAGGAGTTAAATGAAATCTATAATTATTTAAGAATTTTACAGGAATACGGTCGGGGTCTTCACTAGAAAAGAGAGCTAAGCTAGAAATCATTTTTAGTACATCTAAGTGAGTAAAATTTAAGGAGTTTAAAAAAAACTTATTGTTGTTTGGGATTTTCGGAATTTGATTATATGTTGCGGATGAAGTGAAATATTAGTTTTAAAGGATTGTGCAAAGAGATTCTTTATATCTTGCTCATTATCAGCCGAAGTAGATTTAATGCCAAAGTAAGAACCAAAATTTAATACTTTAGGTAGAGTATTATTTTCCCTCTGGCTGTTTATGAATTTCGAAAAACACTTTGGATTATGTTTAACTGATGATTAAGTTGCAAGAATGTAATTTTTATAGTCTAATTTAGACTATATTATATAAAAATGTAATTTTTATAGTCTAATTTAGCAGTTCATGTACATTGTGTTCTTAGAGATATTATTGAATATTTTAAAAGTTAAATGAGCAAGCTTCTTTTGTTTTAATAGTGATTTTGAATTATTAGAGAACCAAATTGTATAAGAACTAACATAATAATAACATCTTATTGGTACAATTAAAGCTTGATATAGGATACAGTACATGTTATCGATCAATTCATTAACATTATGGGAAGTAGATGGGGCATTTGAAAATAAATCAGCAAACATTTTTATAACACGAACACAATTATAATTATTAAAATCATATAATACGTCATTTACTGGTATCATATGAAACTGGCTACAATTTAATGTTATATTTAATGCCGGGTGATGATTATCGATAGGTAATAATGGATCTAAGTCATTAGTGACAATAACATAGACATTAGATAAGACTAATTCTAATATGATATCATTATGATTGCGAATAAAGTTATATTGGTTGATATCAAAAAAAGATAGCATACTAGTAAAATAAGAATCGGTTGTAGACGGGCAATTAGTTGGCATTGTGTTATTAGACCAAACTAGATAAGGTAAATTAAAATCACCTAACAAAATTAATTTAGCTGTAGGATTTGAATTAATTAGTTCATTTATTGAAAAAAAAAAATGTTCGAATACAGTTATGTTTGAGCGTGGTGGAATATAAACACAGCCTATAATAAAATTAATATTGCTCAATTGTAAGAGAACAAATATATGTTCAATACAGTTAAAAGAAACTTTCAAAACTTTACCTTTTAAATTTGAATTAATTGCAAATAAAACACCACCACCACCCCCAAATTACTATTGTGAGCAGATCTATTACATCTGTAAACTGTGTAGTTAAAAATTTAATTATGAATTAGAAATTGCGGGAGTAAGCCAAGTTTTTGAAAAAGCAATAATATCAAAATCGCAGGTATTAATGATAGGGATAAGGTTACCAATTTTTCAGATAATCCTTCTGACGCTTTGATAGTATATAAGCATTTCCGATTTACCTATAAGTTTTTTGGGGAACGTGTTGAAACAATTAATATTTGGCCCTTGATATATTTTATCATTAAATTTTGTTCACAACTGGAAATTCGGTCACTCAACTGCTTCCGGAGATCCTGGAGATATTCTCGTTGTTTGACAGTTTTATCAGTTGTAATTCTGACTTCATTAAAAATGTGGACAGATTTAAGTAGACGCGTTATGTTTACTGGCCGAGTATTGTCTCCTAGCTTACCTAGACGCTGTATTGAGAGCTGTATTGAGCTTAATATCAGAACCAACTTTTTTAAAAATACGATTTATCGTTACGGTATCAGGTTTATCCATAGCATTAACAGATTCACGAAGATTGAAAATAATAATATTTTTTGACCTAGCTTGCCGGTCGGTAAAATCAAAAAATGCCTATTCATTTGAAGTATATTTTGAGTTGTTTGATTTAAAATCGCCTACACGTTTTATCAATTCATTAAAAATGTTCTTAAGTAAACTATTTGCTTCTTTGATTGATTTAAGTTGAAAAAACCTCAGAGAATTTTGATTCAAGTGAATCAAATTCATCGCCTT
Source organism: Pemphigus obesinymphae (assembly GCA_025469235.1). Lineage (NCBI taxonomy): Eukaryota > Metazoa > Arthropoda > Insecta > Hemiptera > Aphididae > Pemphigus > Pemphigus obesinymphae. Next base: position 27,070 of record JAIPRL010006216.1, read on the forward strand.
GTATTTTAAGTAAGTTAGTGAGTTTTGATTGTTCAACTCGTATGAAATCGAATTGACTTAAAATTAATTTCAAATCAGATTGGTGATGACTAGCAGATTCTGGTGTATAAATATTGGTCACTGATTGAGCTTATTATTAGAGTTCTTTAAATAAGTTATGTCTTCTTACTTTAATGTAGAGCATTCAGCATGGAAATATTTTTACATGCAGAACATGAAATACTACCAGACTGGTTGCCTTTTATAATAACCGAGCCAGTCGTACACGATAGCATTATTAAGGTAGTAAATAAGCACACAAACACACGATAATTAATTTCGATAAAGACGGTTAACACAACGACAGAGAGATGGCAAATTATATAGATGTAGGACGGGAATTGTAGATAAGAGAGCGCAAAATGAAAGCACGACCTGTCTGAACGAACGATTGTACGAGACTGTAACACAACGAATATAAACAATTATTATATATAAATATACCCATCGAAAATAAAAACTTAATAATATAGTGTAGACTATAGATAGATAAAAATATAATGTATTTTATCATGTGAAAAAAAAACAATGATTACATGAAGTGAATAAAATATGCTTTGGAAATCTGTATATAATAAATGATTATTATATATTCATTATATTGTAAATATTGAAATTAAATTATATTATATACATTGATAATAATATATTTGAGATGCCGAATATTTTATTTTATCACATTTTCTACAATACTAACATTTTTACAATATAAACATAATGAATTTAATACAAGGGTTTTATTATTATTTACAAAGGTACATGCTATATTTTATTATACAGAAAAAAAAATTTTTAATTTACAAAATTTTATAATGACCGTGTGCGTAGATGAACACACTGCAATATCTGATAACCCGTTCTAAAGCCAACTTTATGGTTTTCACAGTTTCGCGTTGTTAATTAAACCCACAAATCAATTTCAGTGATAGTGTCCGTTTATTGTTGTCCTCTCTACTTAACCTCAGTTTTTAATTTTTCACCTAGCTTTACGTAATTGCACTTTAACTACATCTAATTCAGTTAGTTTTGTGCACCGGTGTACGTCGATTCAGCTGTCCATCTGCAAAGATTCAAGAATAAACGGAACTTTTCTGCTGTTACTATTACAACAGTTTGGTGAATATTTTTCTCTCTTATCACTTTAATTTTCCACATTGAATTAACAGCTGATTGTCAAACTGCGCGCACACTAACTCCCGGAGACTTAAACAGTAGGTTAAAAAGTTTCTTAATTACACAACTACAGCACACTACCATATCTCCATCTGGGCGCACTTTTAGTTGCATACCCTAATTTTTTAAGGTTTTTCCA
>JAIPRL010006217.1:0-28415 GCA_025469235.1 Pemphigus obesinymphae
AAATATAATAACGAATTCAGAACTTTTTTCAAAATTAAAATTGAACAAGTTTAACACGGCCAATTTATGGAAATGCCAAGACCATTTTAGCGCTTTGAAAAATCTACTGTCGAAGACCCTTAAATAATAATAAAAATTTTTTACTCATTTAGAAATTATCCTTCGATCGTTACTTTTGGTTAAAAATTGTGAGTATCTAGTATCCACATATAATATCAATTATTATATTATATAAAAATTAACATAAAATAATGAACTTTTAACTACGTACACATACTTCGACAACCATTTTGTTATTTTCAGTGCCAACCAAAAACATCATGATTTAATTGATTTTTTCGGGTATAATGGAAACTATTGAATATCTGAGTAAAAAATGACTTATCCTGTTTCGATGCGAGGTGGAAAACCAAAGTAAATATTTATGTACAAAAAAATCATGTCTATACTATTTTTTAAATTTCAATATAGGTATACCTACCTATTAAAATAAGTTGTAACTATAGTTTTTATTATTATTTATAAGTAAATGTGATACAGTAGATAATATAGTAGAATAATATTAATATAGGCAGCTACAAAATATTTAACGCTCCGAACCACTTGAGTGTATTAGAAGTATATTAAAATTGTTTTAAAATTTCATTTTTATTTATCAATACTTTACCCCTAATACTTCCAGTTTTCAATTAATTAATTCTAAACTGTATTTATATACATATAATATCACGGAAAAAATATAATTGCTATAAACATTTAAATGGTTAATCAAACCATAAACCATGATAGCTATACAGACCATCTCATAACATGGTTAGACGTACTAAATGTATATAGTTGATGTAGTTGTGTTTATTTTAACTATATAATACTGTTAAAAAATTTTATCCGTAAATTGTCCCAGAAAAATAGGTGGGTATAGTTGTATCAACCTAATTATTAGATTTGATAAATAATTGTGCACAAACTAGTATATTCAACTATATAATATAGTACTAGTAACAATACCTTTTAGTTTTTTCAACCTAATTATTAGATTTGATGTATTAATTTGTATGTACTTCTCGTATAGTAGGTAATACCTACCTATATTGATAGTTAGCTAGTTTTTACGTGCAAGTAAATATTTTATCGTATACAAAATTAATTATGGCCGATTTATTTGTGTTTGATATTTTCAAATATCTGATATTATACGAAAATTCGAATGTTCGTCATTTTTAAATTACTAAACAATAGTACCTATAGATATGTATAATATACTACTCGGATTATTATATAGTATTGCTAACTAAAAATATAGGTAATTAATTAATGAAGTGATATAAAAATACAATAAAATGTATACATTTACTATTAGGTATCTAATTGTATTTGTTGTAAAAGTCCGTAAAATGTACCCGTCTAACAAAAACACAAATATATAATTTAAAAACATAGAAGATATATATAGGTACCTATATAGTATGAAATCCATTAGATATTGTATGAAAGCAGCACATATCATACACACCAGCTACCTGTTTAATAATATTTAAATAATAATAATTAATTAATAAATTTTAAATAAATAAATTTATTTATTTTTAATTAATTAATAATAATTAAAAAATTATGAACCTTTGAATTTTTTTATAGGTACCTACCTAATGGGTATTATCTGATATTTGAAGATCGTTCAATATAGAAATATATTACAGTAATAAAATAAATAAACCGGCCTTAATTAATTTAATACAGTTAACCACGTAAACGCTTAAAGCATAATTAATATTTATAATATTATAAAAACGCGCGCAATAACTAGGAATAGAGCTAGTGAAGATAATCATACGGATATGACGTATTAACCACATATCTTGGCGCACGATCATTATTGTATTGCCGGCTTTGCGGCAGGACACAGGCGTTCAAATTTCTAATGAAAAAGCGGATGTATGACTATTTTTAAACTTATGATTGTTTGGAATAATTATTTCTATCAATTTAATAAAATATTTAAACTATATGTTTTGATAAATTTAACCAAACATTATGCTAATATTAAAAATATATTAATACACGTTAGATTTTAACATTTTACTAAATATACGCAATTTTTTTTAAACAATTATTTTCTAAACTATAAAGAAATAAATAATCACTACTTTTTTTTATGCTTCACGGTTTAGTTATTCCTTATAAATTATAAATAAGTCGAAAAATGACCCGTTTAAATTTATTATCTTGACCAAATTTAGGTACTATACACACCGAAAAATGGATTATAGTGTTCTAGTCAAAATTTCATAGAATAATAAAATAAACATAATTGTATAATTAAAACATCTGTATATTACAATGAAGAATGCTGTTTCGTGTGTCTATTGTTTTTTTTATTTTTTTTTATTTTTATAAGCCGCGTTAACTTAGCTGTCTACTAGAAGTTGGACGTTGGTATATTATACATTTATACACTTTACGTTTTAGTTGCTATCTTGTAGTTTAACATTAGTATATAAAACTGTTTTGATGGTTGTAAGTGAATATATCCTACACGTAATTCGACCAATATAAGGTAATAAGCATATTTCCAGTAGTTAGTCCAAATTACATTTTGAAAATTAATTTAACTTCATTTATTTTTATTCTATGTTTATTAGGAATAATAGTTTAAATTAAATGATTAATTTGAAAAATTTGAAAAAAATAAAATCACCATATAACGAATTACAATACAATACATTAATTCGAACTATTTTTCACGTAAAATCTTAAATAAACATTTATGAGTTCAAATTTGTTTTCAAATACAGTTAAACTATTTAAAATATGCTTATTTGCAAATAAGAATATATCATAATAATTTAACAAATACTAAGCTCCTTAGAATAATAGATCACTTTCAACCCTATGAAAAAATACAATATCTATTAATAATTTTATATGAAATATTTATACATTAATATTGAATATTATAATAATTATTAAAATAGGAGCATAAATAACATCCCTGGACACTGGATATTACTGCTGTTTTTCTTCGCTGCACAAATCTATGTAATACATCGATGTTTTTAAAGGTAAACGCTTAATTTGGTTCTATGTAAATATACTTCTTTTATTATTTTACCGTTCTTTATTAATTTGTACGAGTAAGTATTTGTTATTATACTTTAAATATGTTTATGTAAATAAATATAAACCGATCAAGATTGCAAAAACTTAAACAAATTGTATTAAAATCATTCTACATCATTCATTATATAATTACAGTTAAATAAATATTATTAGTTAAATTATTTATCGATGGATATAGAGGTATACTTGTTTAACTTTGAATGACGAATATACTTTTTATGTTTTATATTCGTTATACTGACAATTTTTTTCTTCTTTTTTGCTGCAGTCTTGAACTCAATGATTGATAAATCTAATATTAGTTAACCACCTACAAGTTACTATTTAATATATACATTTTTTTTTCAAATTTATTTAATGGTATTATAGGTGCCTACATAGAAACAACGAAAAAACAAGTCAGACGATCTTACCACTTATAGAAACATGGTTTACTATACATTCTATTCTACGTGTACAAACAAAGTACGTAAAAATTTTAAATAATTGTATGAGAATAATTTATGCATAAATGTCTTTTTTAATTATATAAAATGCACCGGGAATATGGAAACGAAGAAAATCTGATTGGTCTGGATACATCGTAAAAACAATTGACAAGATGAGGGAATGTCGGTCCATTTATCATAATGTGGGATGTGTAGGCACCATGTAAGTACCTGTTGTGTATATATACAAAATAATATTATACTTGTTTTAGTTTCAAAATGTACGTCTAAGAAAAATTTCCAATTCTAATTACATTTTATGATTTTCATGAAATTGTATCTGCTTGTGTATAATTTATCGGTAAAACTACACATGTACGAATATTCAAGGCTGCGGGCATTAACGAGTTAAAAATTAAAATTAATTTAATTTTAATAAGGTTACTTAACGCGTTTCTTTTTTTAAATTAACTTTTAACTTAATAAGTTAAAACAATAAGTACAAAACACTACTTTCGGAAAACTAAAAACACTGTCAAAAATATCTAAGAGTTAAAATTGTTTATCAATATTTTTGCTAATAAACCTACAATTTTTGTTATTTTTTCATGCCATTCGATGTGGATTATGAAATTCTACAATAATTTGCAATTTTTTTTTTTAAATTAAATTATTCCATTTTACCTGGACACTGTCCATAAAATATTGTGTATTCGATGGGGTGTACTCCATTTTTTTTTTCGTATTAATAATTATTATAATATATTTGAATGTATATTTATTCATAGTGATTTGGGAGATTGATTGCGTTACGTTCAATTGTCCAAGAAAATGTCAGGGATGTGGAGAAAATTTGCTCGATTTCGTGGATTTGATTCTAATGCATCATGGAAATACTCAATAGTATTATCAAATGATTAGTGGTATTATATTCTTCTTTTAGTATACTATTGTAGTTAGTTAGTATAAACACTAGGAGTAGGTTGTGTTTATTAATGTTTTAATATTATATACCTATTCTATTACTCTCATGATCTATCCTGTAGTCTGCACTTTTTATGTAGTATCTCTGTGAAAGACTGTGTTAACCTTTTGATCAGGTTAACTTATACCTAAATATTAAACAAATATATTCTTAATTTTTAAATAAATATCTTGAAATTATCTAATAATATAAACCACGATTTACTGTACAGTTTGTTTATATTACTGTTAAAATTTCAGAACAGAAAATATGTAGGTAAGTACTTAATGTTAAAAAAGTTATTTTCTCACTCGTTTTTTCATCTTTAATATGATCACATTTTTTCCGTGTTATCAATTCAATGTAGTCCTTTGTCTGTCAACTAATCTTATTTGTCCCTAAGGATAGGAAAATATATAATGGTTATATAAATTATTGGATTTCAATATATATTATAGATCAACCTCTCCCCCCACAGAAAAAAGTTGAAAATATGCCACTGTCAAAATAAAAGGGTTTAAACTTGAAAATCGATAATTCATTAAGTCTAATCTTAGAAAGATGATAATGAGAATGAAATTAAAATCCCAAATTTTTATATTTTTCAAATAAAAAAACCAACTGTAAAATATTTTAAATATAATGTAAAATTAATTTCAGTATTATAAACATTATTAGAGTAATTTGGATATTTACTTATATTTTTTTGTACAGTAAGATTTTTTTTTATTCTATTATTCAAGTAACGTAGGTATTATTAATAAAATAAAACACAACTTAGATTTTAAATTTCCGAAAAGTATTCATATATTTATTTAATTAATTTTATTACTTATCATTTATATTTAGTTAATTTCGTTTTAGCTGTATAATCTCTTAGGTATTGATATGAATTAACGTAATTTAAAAAAAAAGTTGCTATTTGCAGGTACTAAAATATAATAAAAAATATTATTTAGCACTAAATAATGTTAGATAATTTTTTGTCATATTGTGTCAATTTTCACACAGACAATATCTTGTTTACCTAAAATTCAATTTACCACACGGTATTAGATGATTATGTAGTTCATTATTATTTGATGAAGTAGATATTAAAAAATAATGAATTCTCTCTTATAAACAGCTAACATAGAGTCCTTATGTATATTTATTTCACTAAATAAATATAATAAACACTATAAAATTAATTTTAGAAACATTTGAATATATTTTTAAAATAAAACTAAAAAGAGTTGCCATTTAAACGAACGTTAATAGTTAATTAGGGCACATTGGAAAGGGTGAAAATTATGATGTTTTTAAATAATTTTGTATCAAACGTTTCTTTATTATTTTGTCCCTAAGGCAGCGTCTTATATAGTATAGTATAATCTTATATGTATTAATAAAATACATACTTATTTAATTGAATTATGAACAATTGAAATTGTTCTGATGATTTATTATTTTCTTCCATTACTGGTCGGCATAAGTTTTCGCGTCTCATCTCACTAGACTCAAAGTACAAAGATTCTTTTTACATTCCTAATTGCTATGTTTACTACCGACCATGTGAAATTCAGTCCACTAGTCAGACCAAGAAATCTTGGTTACGAGAACCATTCCTTCATCCCTACAGTAGGGCAAGAAAGGACTTCGTTCTTGAACCTGTGTTTTTATAGATACAGATATGCAATATAAAAAAATGGGCATATCTTTATATATTATACAAAAAGTCAAGGGTGGAAAACGTTTTTAAAACAACATTTTTAAACCAAATAATTAAAGTGGAAAAAATAAACTACAAATAATATATTAAAAATCGAAAACAATAACGGAAAAAATAGAAAAATGAAATCGAAACGAACAAAAAAATACAAATGCTAAATAATAATTAATAATATTTAAAAATATGTTCTTAAAAAGCTTTTAAAATTCAGTTGTAGGTGTTGAATTTTAAATATTATCCTTTTTATTATAAATATTCTAATTATATTGTAGTAAAGAACATATACAGTATACATATCAGTTAGGTATTAGGTATGCTTCTTGATTTAAATATTTTAATTTTATTTTCAATTTTTCGTTTTTTGTTTAGAATAAAAATTATTTATGCGATGTGTAAAATTTAATATTTTGAGTTTTGGTCTTTGGGTGGGTGTAAAAATATTAAATATATACAAATAGAATAATAATCTGTGGTATAGTTGGTTGTATATTTTTATGATCTCATAAGTTTTTTCTCATTCTCCTATTCTAGCACAATTTAGAATTTTCAAAAATCTTTATTTTTTAATTTTTTAATTGCTGTAACATCTTTGTTAGGTAATTTATATTTTTGAAAAATCCCTATAATATCGTATCTAAAATATGGTTTTCTATACATTTTAATAAAAGTATTTAAACTCTTTAAAAGTTACTTATACATAAGTTTTAACAATATCAAAACACGTTCTCGCTTTCTATATATAATTTCTTTTCTACTCAATTTAAATATAATATGATAGATGAGTAGGTATATTAACTATGGACGAACATAGAGCAGTATGACTTGTAACGGTCACCTCCATAGAATAGGGTGTGACTATATTTAGAAAATAAAAAAAATAGGTCTTCCCCCCCCCTCATGCTCTTCTTGAAAGATCATTAAAAGCTATTTCTATAGTATTTTTTAGTTAAAATAACTTTTTCATATATTTTTTTAAGTTTGAAAATTGGAAAATTTGACGTTTTCAATTTCAAATTTTAGATGTTTAAATATAACTATATACTCGGTCTTAGTTTATGTTATCATCTTTTATTTAGTGTCTGATCAGAAAGCCACAAGCAGTTCTTTTAACAAATGTCGTGATTACACAACAATAAAAGTGGTATTGATATTAGAAAAATTTTAGACTGATTTATTTAAAAAAATTTTAATTGTTATATTTTCATTATTCAAAAAAGTTCTTAAAAATGCCTACACAGAACCTATTGAAAATTGATGGTGTAGCACTATAGCGTCATCTTAAGAGGTCATTTTGTTTGTTATTCGTAGAAATGTTTTTACTACCTAGTCATAATGATTGATGTGGCATCCTCGGTAGTCCAGAATTGTTTCTTCTATTTTAATATAATATAAAGATGTGAATATCGAAAAAGATTAATTTTTTTAAAATAAAATAATATAATACGATTTTATTTTTACTAAATGTTGACGGTTGGGGATGGGTACGGGATTCCCATGTAAAACAGAGATTGTTTCTATATGTTTATAAAAAAAATATTAATGAGGAGCATAGGAACGACAATTTCATTTTTATATTTAAATTAACTATAATTTCTCTGAAAGTGTAGTTATCATAGTTAAATGTTATTTTGCGATAGATAAAAATGGTTTGTATACAATAATTGCATAAATAGTGGTACATTCTGTACAAAAAGAATTAAAAAATAACATTTAAAATGTACGAACTGCAGATTAAAATTTATTTATATTACATATTTACATAATAATACACAAAACTGGCCACACAAAATTATAGAATGCAGTAAAATATCTATACATTTTACATAGATACAATATTACAATCTCTATGATATGTTAGCACAGAAAATATGCGTCTATTGGATATCCATCGATATTTTAAACGATCTGTGGTAATTCTAAAATATAAATATATTTTCAGAGATAATAATATATATAATTTCCTATATAATTTGTACACTAAATCTTACTGAATATTACTAAATTTTCTGTACCTTTATAAATTTATAAATTATCTTATGATTACTTTTTGCTAAAATTCGTGACTTGCTAATAATAGATACCTATAAAAGCTAATAATATATACCTACCTATAAAAGTTATAAAAAAATACGTGATTAATTAAAAAGTTCTATCTTTAATTCATGGATTACACCTTTTTTTTTACAGAAGTGGTAAAAAACGTCTAAATTTAGTTTAAACCGTATTGTTAACATAATTATTAGTTTTTCAAATATCGAGAAGTTCCTAATTCTATAAGTAATTATTACTTTAGTGAAAGTGTGTAAAATGTTATTATATTATCAGCTGTATACACAATAAATTAGATGAGGGTAACTCAACACTTGGCATATGCCTTGATGTCAAAAAGCTTTCTTCAGATCTACGATAAATTCTTTACTGATAACCTTTAAACAACCTTTTCATTCAAATACTGATAGACTATATTATACTTATGATATATTAAGCTTGGATAAATTACATGCTAAGGAAGTACTAACGAATCTGTATTTTTATAAATTTGTAAATGTCAGCTTTCACCATGGTTATTTTACTCGTCAAAATATGTATAATGTCTTTACATTATATAAGTATAATACTGAATTTGGAAAAAAAAGATCCCTTTAATATAGGTATACATTTATGCATGAAGTACCTACGATATACCTATTAAACAATTTTATAATAATTATGAACGTTATAAAAAATATATTAAGCATATTATTAGATATTGTTTGTAAAACCAATATATAGGTACTTACCTATATTTATATATAATTAATTTTCATTTATTATTAATTATTTCTTATTTATTAACTAGTTAATAATAGTTTGTATGATTAATTTGACAAGTTTGACTAGTTTGATAAGGGTTTAATAATTGTAAACTCACTTTTAAAATAAGAACTGTTGTCTCCTCCACAAACCTAGGCTTTTGGAGACAATCATTTAAAAAAAAAAATTTTTATTTTTTCTTGTATAATTTACGTATGTATGTATTCTTTTTAAAATTCAAATAAAAAAGTTATTATTATTATAAGTTAATAATAATAAAAAAATATATTAAAATATATAATACCCATTAAGTAGGTAGGTAAGTTTATCAGCTGATAGTCTTTTTAAGTCCTGTAAATATATTAAAATATTATTTAATCAATATAAATTATTTTGTTCAAAATTATGGTATGAAATTGTTTAAATTTATATTGGTCTATATTAGAATATAGCACACTTATTTAAATTCCGTATATGGCTAATGATCAGTTAAGATTAAAACGTATGCAAAATAGAGTCCTCTCTTATGCCACAATTTCTTTATTACTTGACATTCTACTTCATTCTCGCCTTAGCAATCCTTTACACCGAATGCATCGTTCAATAAATAAAGAACCCTCGTATTTTCTGTTTTAATTAATTTTAGTCGCAAATTAATTTTATGTGTAATGTATATTAATCGTATATAAGTTGTTTCTATCTAATTATAAAACTGTTATAATTTATATTGTGTATATCTTCTTACAAAATTACCGATTGGTGTTAATAAAATGTATTTTATACATCAGGTAATGGAAGAATGATGACGCTGCTAATGTCGAATGGTGAGGAAACGACAAATCGTAATGGAGACAAATGGATCTACTGATTTCACAGATTTTTTTCTGCATGCCATGGAAATAATCAATAGTGTCATCAAATGGTTTAATGGTTAGTCGAAGATTCTTTCAGTATATTGATTGTATAAATTTAGCAATAGTTAGTTAGTTAGTTAGTTAGTTAGTATACAAGGAGTTCAAATTTAATTTAATTAAACACTAAATATTTGTGTTACCATTACACATTCTCTATATATACTCTTTACATTATCTTATATATTAAAAACTACATTTATTTTAATAATTATATCGAAAAGAGTCACACAAAGTGTTTTCATAGGTCATAACACTAATTTTGGTATAATAAGTACTTACAACTTATCATTTATATAATATAACTATATTATGTAATATACCTAAGTATATTACATAATATATTTATATTATATTTTATATTAAAACTATATATTTCTAAAAAAAAAAAAAACATTTTTGAGCAAAAACCCATACTTTTACACGCGAAAACTTGAACAAGCACTAAAAAAGATATAAATTTATATCAGAAAAGCGTACGTTGCGTCGCAACTAAGTGCGAGTTCTTCGATGATACCACTTTCAGCGGGATAACATTAAGAACGACGTTTTCTATACATTTGTAAGGTTCCTTTTAGTAGGTTAATAATATAATTGTTTGTTAAATATGGCCACCGGCAGTCTTGTTCGGATGACACTCGCCCGAGGTTCAATACCGTTTTATTGGCGAGGAACACTGAATGATTACCGAGTGACGAAAACAGGGTGTTATAAGTACACTATAAATGTGTAAGTAAAGGCTGAATATTGTATTTCCACTTGAAGATGATTTAATGTATTTAATAGATATTCTGTAAAAATATTACCGGAGACCTACAAAGTTCACTGTGAGGCTGCATATTGATATACAGTCATATATTTTGACAAACTATTATATTAAAGCCACGTTCACACGGTGAAAGTAGCTGTTACGATAGAACTCTCCCGAAATCATTTACGTATGATATATAGGACATGATAGACACTATCATACTATCATGAAAATATTATGATAGTGCGAGAGTGACTATCATGACCTATGAAATATACGTAAATGATTATTGGAGAATACTATCGTGACGGCTACTCATATCACTGTGTGAACGTAGCATAACTTACTAAAAAGAATCTTGCAATGAATAGAAAATTTCGTTCTACGTGTTATCCCAACGAAATTAGTTTCATCGATAAACACCTCATAGTTGCTATATGCAACGTAAACTTTTCCGATTTAAATTTATATTTTTAAGGGGTGTTTTGAGTGTTCAACTTTTCCTGTGTAAAAGTATCGGTTGTCTCAAAAATGTTTTTAAGAAATATATAGTTTTAATATTTAAAGATAAGTTCAATATACTTACTATACGAAAATATGTGTAATATGTCACATTGTGACATATATCACCATGTGAGATATGTGACAATGTGACATTGACACATGGGAACACGTGACTTGATATAATTATATTAAAAGAAGGATAAATATAGTTTAAAATATACAAGATAATTCTTAAATTAATAGCATAAATTTGCAAACAGTAAATTAAAATTATTAAATTAAATTTGAATTTCTTTATATCTTGTGATATAGTCATAGATAGTATAGTCATAGGTAGAATAGCCATAAGTAGTATAGTCATAGGTAGTATAGACGTAGGTAGTATATTCGTAGGTAGTATAATCATAGGTAGTATAGTTATATGTAGTATAGTCATAAGTAGTATAGTCATAGGTGGCTTTGCAAATTTAATTTGCATCTACCTAAATTTAAAACAAGGGCACGTCCTGTCCAATGTTTCTTCAATTAAATATCAAACGTAAAATTTTCTAAACTAAATTTTTATTTCATATATAGGTCTATAATACACAGGTGTATTTAGTACCTATTTTCATTTCTTTCTTAGGTTAATCTAATTGAAATTTCTATCTATATGGCCATATAAAATCATTCCTACACTAATCCTAAATTAACTTATCAGTGAAAAATTAATTCAATCTTTTTGCATATGTACTTATATGCATAAATTTTTTTTTGTATCTACCTAAATTGAAAACCCTGCGGGGTAAACACCCGTCCTGTACAATTTTTTTTAATTAAATTTCAAACAAAATTTCTAAATTAAATATTAACCCAAAATATAAGTACCTATATAATACACAGGTGTTTTATTTAGTACCTACCTACATTCATTTCTCTCTTTTGTAAATTTAATTGAAATCTCTTTCTATATGGCCATATAAAGTCATTCCTACACTAATCCTAGATTAACTTATCACTGAAAAATGTATTCATTATTTTTGTATATGTACTTATATGAATAATTTTTTTTTGCATCCACCTAAATTAAAAACCTTACGGGGTCCACACCCGTCCTGTCCAATTTTTTTCAATTAAATTTCTATCTTAGAATTTCTAAATTAAATTTTATTTTAAAATATAGGTATATAATACATAGTTGTATTTAAAACCTCTTTGCACTTCTTTCTTTTGTAAATTTAATTGAAATTTCTTTCTATATGGCTATATAAAGTCATTCCTACACTAATTCTCATTAACTTATCAGTGAAAAATGTATTCATTCCTTTTGTATATATACTTATACGAATATAAGGATGAATAAATTTTTTATGCATCTACCTAAATTGAAAAACCTGCGGGGTCCACGCATGTCTTGTCCAATTTTTTTTCAATTAAATTTCAAAAAAAATTTATAAATTAAATGTTAACTCAAAATATTGGTAGGTACCTATATAATACACAGGTGTTTTATTTAGTACCTACCTACATTCATTTCTCTCTTTGGTAAATTAAATTGAAATTTCTTTCTATATGGCCATCATATAAAGTCATTCCTACACTAATCTTAAATTAACTTATCAGTGAAAAATTTATTCATTCTTTTTGTATACCCATATACCTACTTATTTAAATATGAGTATAAATAAATTTTTTTTTGCATCTACCCAAATTGAAAAACCTGCGGGGTCCACACCCGTCCTGTCCAATTTTTTTTCAATTTATTAAATTTCAAACAAATTAAATAAATTAAATTACAATTCAATATATAGGTATATAATACACAGGTGGATTATTTAGTACCTATTTTTATTTCATTCTTTTGTAAATTTAATTGAAATTTCTTTCTATATGGCCATATAAAATCATTCCTACACTAATCCTAAATTAACTTATCAGTGAAAAATGTATTCCTTTTTTGCATCTAGGTACCTAAATTAAAAACCTTACGGGGTCCACACCCGCCCTGTCCAATTTTTTTCAATTAAATTTCTATCTTAGAATTTCTAAATTACATTTTATTTTAAAATATAGGTACTTATATAATACATAGTTGTATTTAGTACTTCTTTGCACTTATTTCTTTTGTAAATTGAATTCAATTTTTTTTCTTTATGGCCATATAAAGTCATTCCTACACTAATCCTCATTAACTTATCAGTGAAAAATGTATTCATTATTTTTGTATATGTACTTATACGAATATAAGGATGAATAAATTTTTTTTGCATCTACCTAAATTGAAAAACCTGAGGGGTCCACACCCGTCCCGTCAAATTTTCTTTCAATTAAACTTCAAACAAATTTAATAAATTAAATTACAATTCAATATAAAGGTATATAATACACTGGTGTATTTAGTACCAATAGGTATTCATTTCTCTCTTTTATAAATTTAATTTAAATTTCTTTCTATATTACCATATAATGTCATTCCTACACTAATACTAAATTAACTTATCGATGAAAAATTTAGTCATTCTTTTGTATATTGACCTACACGAATATAAGGATGAATAAATTTTTTTTTGCATCTACCCAAATTGAAAAACCTGCGGGGTCCCGTTCTGTCCAATTTTTGAGTTAAACTTTAATCTTAGAAATTCTAAATTAAATTTCAATTCAAAATATAAGTATATCATACACAGGTGTATTTAGTACCTATAGTCATTTCTCTCTTTGGTAAATTTAATTGAAAATTCTATCTATATGGCCATATAAAGTCATTCCTACACTAATTATAAATTATCTTATTAGTGAAAAATGTATTCATTCATTTTATATATGTAATTATATAAATATGAGTATGAATAATTTTTTTTAGCATCTAGGTACCCAAATTGAAAAACCTGCGGGGTCCACACCCGTCCTATCAAATTTTTTTTCAATTGAACTTCAAACTTAAATTTACTCAATAAAATGAAATCCAAAATGTTGGTTAGTATATAATACAAATTTGGTTTAGGTACCTATTTTTATTTCTTTCTCTAGTAAATTTAACTGACATTTTATTCTCTATGGCCATATAAATTTATTCTTACACCAAAAACAAAAGACCTTAGTAGGTAAAAATGTAATATATATACATATACATTATAAGATATATTTTTAACAGTATTCTATTATAACACTAAAAAAGCAGATTTTTTATTCTTTCAAGCCTAATATTGTGTCTACTGATTAGGTACTTATTTATTTTCATGCCCTCTCCACCATTGAAAAATCCCGCTTATGCCACTGGTCGCCTTGTAAAGAACATTATCTGTACATCATTGAACTATTATTTAGAACTATAATAATTAAGGTGTAAATGGACCAACACATAATTACACAATAATGCTGATTGCAAGACTGAGAGTATTACCGTACATTTAATACAATAATATATTATTGTATATACTAATAAATACATCAATTCTATAATATTGTAAAGTTATTATAGTTAATTTATTTATCTACTGATATTATTATGACAACAAATAATGTATTATAATATAGGTAGCTACTCGTATTATTTCATTTTTTTTTCATTTCATTTAATTATTTACTATATTGTATCTTAAGTTTTTAGTTGTATTGTGCTTATATCTAAATATAAAATAGATACCTTCTTAAAAAACAAATTTGCTTAAATTTTACTATTTTTAATATAAGTTAAATATTTATATAAATATAATATTATGTCTATAAAATAATATTTATATTTTAAATAGAAAAATACTTATAGGTATGTGTTTAATATTTATTTATATGCCTATGTCAAATTAAAAGTCAATAGTCATATTGAAAACAAATCAATGTTTAAAAACAACATTGTAAATGCAAGTAAAATCTTGTCCGAGCCTAAAAAATATAAACCTATAATAATTTTTAAATTTTTAAAGTTAAATATGTATTGTTTAATACCAACCTATAGGATGTTAAAAATAATCACCTATACATTTAAATGTTTTTAGATTAATTAAAACTATCCAATTAAAAAAAAAATACATATTTTTGGATAGGTATATCTGTATACTTGCACTTGTAAAACAAGACTGTTTCGATGCGACTGCTACGTCACATGGAGTAATAAAAATAATATTGTCTAATGTCAACAAATTACAAAAACAATTTCTAACAATAAATTCAATATTGTTATTCGTATTGGACTATGACAAGCGGTTGTGTCGTGCCCGGAGGTTTGTCAGGCGAGGAAAACCCGATTATAGATTCGTAGTACAAAATATCAAAGATCGATCGTCGAAATATAACATATTATTATACTCAATTCATATTGTTAACGCACTCTATCGGGTGAATAGCAAGCGCGTACAATTTTCTATGCCAGTGGCCAATCTATAGTAATTTATAATCAATGATATTAGGTATGTGTTATGTATGCAAAAAGGTATCACTATAATATGTACATAGTTGGTCTGCCACTAAGTTATGGACTAACATCTGTCTATAACTAAGGTAAAACTAAATTTAACTTATTTATTTATTAAATTCCTTAAGGACAATAGATACAATTGAACAAATAAATATAATATGTAACAAACTAGTATATTATACAAATTAAATGTAAATCTATGCTATACACAATAAAACAATATAACAATAGGATAAAGTAAAAACATTTTTGAACAGTAAAGATAGAATGATTAAAAATAAAAACAAAAGACAAAAATATACTTAATAAATCTGTACATTCTTTATTTACTTTAGTTACTTAATTTATACTATTGTAGAACAACTAATTTGTCATCAACTTGACCAAGAATAGTAATGTTCAAAGTTATATACTGATAGAATCCAAAAAGATAAAGAATAAATACCGATTATGTTAAACTAATGATTGTTACATCATGTAACCGCATACTCAGGATAAGTGCCTGTCATTTTGATTTGAACATTGAAAAAATTGTAAACAATATCTAAAAACAAAAAGCTTGTTAAATATTTTAATTTTATTTGCATAGAATTTGCAAAATGCTTAAATAATTATAGAGCATTATCAATACCTTACTATTTACCTATTAGTATTCCTTAGTTAATATACCCAAAAATATAATTCAAATCATAATTATTTCTTTATACTTTTCCATAGGTAGGTATATAAATAATAAATAAAATAATGATATTGTTATGCGGTGTCATCCAATTGCCATCTTTCCTCAACTGACTGATAACTGTAAAATTCTATGGTTGCGGGTATTGTTCCAACTATTAATAGGTAATATTAATTTGATTATGGTTTTCATGCATAGCTGAACAAGTTCACGTTTGTATAAAAACACTTTATTGTTTGTATGAACGTGTATTAAACACTGGGGTTATCCATTAATATTCAGTGTAATTAATAAAATATTATTAGTAGCATTACCTACAATGAATTTATAAAGAACATAATATGACACATTTATTGGATAAAAATCTATATTTACTATAAACATTTCCTTGATGTCTAATACAATACCTACTCGATATTTACAATTAAAATAAAATTGTATAAAACACAATCTATGTAGATATTCCAAAAAATGTTATTGAGTACCTAATATAATTTGAGAAATTACAATTTTCAATATCGTTGAAGTAGTATAAATTTTTATTTTTTTAATAGCCTAAATAATATTATTAATTTGGATTTTGAATGTAGTTACAATACCTATATAAAATAACTACTTTTTTAAACAATATTAGTATGTTGGTTCTTAATTATTTAATACATACATTTTTGAAAAGTCATGTTTAGAATTCATTTTTGCAGTGTGAAACAAGAAAATTAAATTAATAGAATAAAACATACAAATATATAAATAAAAGCAATACAATGAACATACCTACCTATTATGTTTTTGAAAATTTCAAATTATCTTATCATTGTAGAGAATAATAATGATTACAGAGTACAGGTTAACCACATGCACTATACAATAATAATGAAGCGTATCAGGCTGCCTGCTTGAATGACTACCGGAAATCACGTAAAAATATTGTATGCTTACAATATAATATGTTTTATTCCATGACATTTTCCTCTGCTATCCCCACCAAAAACTCGTGTTGTGCTTGTGGCCGGGAGTCGGGACACATCAACTCTCCTTCTCTCCGACTTGTGTTTTCGTCGTGTTCAAATTATTACACGAGTTCCTTTGCGGTTTTCTTTTAATATTAATTTTTAATTGTAGTTTTACAAAAGGAAAATGGCTCCCAAGCACGGACTTTTCAATAAGGTATGTATTAAATGTTTGAAAACCAACATCAAACTATATATACGGACTTATAAACTAAATTTACTGTTTTCCTCTGTTTTGAGGTTATCTATTGCTTGTAAATTTGAATTACAAATTGTACCTGTTTTTAAAAATTATTTTGTACCCTTGTATCCGTTTACACAATTGAATTCAAACAAAATTATAAGGTTAAAATTATTTGGGGTGGTTCTTCGTTCTTTAATTTAGTACTGTAATACAATAATATAGAAGCTTTCTCGGTTGTAGTAGGTACATGCTTATTCACAATTGGTTTCTACAATCAATGAATATGTTTTTTTGTTTGTTTAAATATTAGCGCATCTACATTGATGCTAAAGATCATTTGCTTGGAAAGTTGGCTTCATACGTAGCCAAAGCCATCCTGCAAGGAAATAAAGTGGTTGTATTCAATTGCGACAAAATTAACATTGCCGGTAGCTTTTACAGGTTTGAAAATATATTAAAATAATAATTCCTTCACGTATATAATGTATTTTTTTTATAGAAACAAGATTAAGTACTTATCTTTTTTACGCAAGAGATGTAATGTTAACCCAGCTCGTGGACCTTTCCATCACCGTGCTCCCAGATGTATATTCAGGAGAACTGTTCGTGGTATGTTTATATTTTGAATCTTAATTTATTTTACTTAACAATATAGAAAATGTACAAATTTGAGTTTAGGTGCTATCATCATTTGCTTCTAAAATTGAAAAATTAAATTTTATTTCTAAAGTTTTATAACCTAGGTACATACCAACATAATATAATTTGCTGTGTCTAGACGTCCGACCATGGTTGGGTGTATATTATACACCCAACCACTGACATTTGATGAGCGCATGCGTGTTGAAATACTTCAAACGGTCGATCGAGATCTTATCATTATATTATTATTAAGAATCTGATAAAAATGGTGGATTTATTTCGTTTTAATATAACTTTTTTATGATAATCATTGATACAAGTCAAAAATAGTCAAATGGGCAATAATACACTAAACAAAACACGAATTACTTTTTTTAATTAATTTTATTTTCTTCGACCATCTTATAACAATACCTATAATTCTTTTGTTTAATCTTTACATTTAACCTAACACAGTGTATGTCACACCAAATTAAATAAGAATCGCATAAAACACTACAATTTTGTGGTTATATACTGGTCATGTCCATATTGTATATTTTTTCTTAGCCTTTATTACTTTTAAAATGGCTTGCCAAGGGTCTTTTGTACAGTAAGGTTTTATATAGTAAGTAAAGTAGATAATATAGTGATAAGATGGTTGGCTACATATTATATTTCGACCGACCAAAATTTTTACAAGTCCACACGCATGCGCTTATCGCATATCCGTGGTTGGGTGTGTAATATACACCCAACCAAGGTTAGATGTCTAAACATAATGTATATAATTAAAGTTTATACTGAAATGTGTCTCTTTTATGATTTTAAAATACTTAACCTTACTTACATTAATTGAGACATTGTTTTTGAAATAAAATTGATAATATGAAAAGAGACAAACCTATGAAATTTAATTTGTTTACACTTACCAATATACCTAATCTTACTAAAGATTCAAAATTTTATTTTATAATATAAGTAGGTGTATTAAATGCTGTGTCTAGAGACCCGGACACTGCGTGCAGATATGTTATATCACAGTGTCAGGTAACCAAGTAAACAGTGCGTTCCCGGATACAATTATTATTAATAATAAAATAGTTCCATTAATGAAATAGTTAATATTCATTTTTCTAAGTACTATCCGTACGTTCCTCGATACATATACTAATTTGTTCGGGTTTCAAGAAACGATTTGGTTAGGTATAAAATGTAAATTTTCTATCTATTTCATGACAAAACAGTACACGCGATTAAAACTTTAAACTATAATTAATATATGACTAAATATTAATAACCCCATAGAATTAAAATAATATACAATTTCCTTCGTCTAGTCCACCATCTAATTGATTGTCAATCCTATGCATCGAGAAGCAATTTGATGAGGAACATAAAAATTGGATTTCTCAATGCTCATCTAATTGGATCATCTAGTGTGTTAAATAACACACGGTATATATAGTCCATCCTCTAACCATCTATTTTAATTTTTATACCTACATCTCGCACAATTTATTTAAAGTGTTTTCGAAATTTTTACTTTACCGGGACGACCAATCAAATTTTTGTACTTTTTCTTTTGAAGCTCTTATAATTAAACATTCTATTGTTCTGTTATTACATAATTATTTTTGTGTCATATTATTTAATAAGTAGTAGTAAGTAGTAAGTGATAACACTATTGATGGTAATCATGTCTGGGAACGCACAATTTACTCAGTTACCGGATCTACGATAAATTAATATATGCCTTCGCGCACAGTGTCTGGGTCTGTAGATGCAACGTGTATTAAAAGAAAGTAAATGATTTACAACTTAATAATATAATTAAATTATCTTTAATACCTAATAAAATGTATTATTTACAACTGTATACCTATTCTATGATTATTAAAAATATACCTTACTTACATTAATTGAAAATAAGTTATGAAAAATAAAATATATGAGAAGCGCAGTTGTTGTATACCTTGAAATATCAGTGTCTGGGTATGAAGTTTTAAATATATAATGTATAAGGGCAGAAGTGAAGAATTCATGGAAAAATTGAATGTGGTACCCAGTATTAGTGTTTTCATTATTACATATATATTTTAAAAAGTTGATATGTGTGTTCTATGATTATTAAAAATATACCTTACTTACATTAATTGAAATACATCTATGAAAAATAAAAATGTTATGAGGATCACAATTTATTTTATTAATTAATTTAAAAATATATCATATATAATACTTTTAACTAAGGGATAAGCTCATTAATGATTATAAAACAAATCCTTACCTACATTAATTGAAATAAAATTATGAAAAGGCTTGTTATATGAATGAAAAGAGCTTTAAATAAATATTCATAAATACATCCAGTAAAAATAAAAATATGAGAATCATAATTTATTATATTAATTAATTTAAAAATATATTATACATAATACTTTAACTAAGGGATAAGCTCATTAATGATTATAAAACAAATCCTTACCTACATTAATTGAAATGAAATTATGAAAAGGCTTGTTATATGAATGAAAAGAGCTTTAAATAACTATTCCCGTAATCCAGATTTCCAATAGTTTTTAATATGTCAAATAAATAATACAACTGGATTCTATAATACTAAAAAGAAATTTAATTCTCATATTCTTCTATGATTAGTAAATAATTACCTTACTTACATTAATTGAGATTATTAACATCTATGAAGTTTTTTTTAATGAGAAGAATATTGGGACTTAAAATAAAAATGTTATAAATTCTAAGGAGTATATGTGCAATTTATTGAATATGATAGTATATGGCATGTTATTATTTTTGAAGTAAATGAAATAAAAGTTAGTAATTGGCTATTTTTTCATTTTCCCTAACACTATTATTCTCGCAACTTGCACACATAAGTTGGGTAAAGTAAATTAAGACTAAAAATTTAATTTATTTTCATATTGAAAAATGCATTTGTTGTGACAAAATTATGAGGCTAACTGATCCGATTTTTGAAATTCTTTAAAACCCTTGAAATCTATCTAAATAAATATATAAATATTCTAGAACTGAATCACGGTGTTTTAAATATTGAATTTCCTCCTCCCTAGATATACCTACACAAGTAACAAAATTTTGTTTTAAAAGTCAAATATTCATATTTCCAAAAACGCTTCAATGGCGTTCTAGAAAATATTTTCAATAATACTTTTTACAAAATTAAAATCAGATCAGCCAAAGTCACAATTTTATCACAGGGGTAGGTCTAAAAATTATACATTTTCAGTTTTCTACAATAATAAATTAAAATACTATTCAATACTATACTATTATATTGCTATATAACTTTTCTACCTATTAATAATAATAAGATTTTTAACATATTTCCATAAAACATTGAAAACTAATATTTTATCATTAATTTTGTTACACTTGTAATGTAATATTTTTCCAAATATTTCTTATTGTTTGTATAATCTAATCCTCTCATATTAATTTCTCTTTAAATTCTACTTATTTTTAGAAGTATTTTATTTTGATCAATAATATTAAGAATAAAGGTCTGCGCACACTGGAGCGTTGGCGATAAAATAATACTGCATGACCAATTTCACACCGCAGTTGCAATACATAATATATATACTATTTTATCATAAGTACTACACTAGTACCTATAAGTATACAATTTATACTACATTATTCTATTTTATAATTTAATAATATTTATATTAATCATTTGCAATTAAAATACAAATGAATATCATATGTAAATGATATAATAGCAGATATTGTATGAAGATATGTGTTGTATTTAATAACATATCGACTAAAAGTATCTAGATAAACTTGTGTTTATCCAACACTTCCAAGAATGCACAATCATTTAGATACTATCTACATTTATTTTTACCATTTATGTAAAATATTATATATTATAATTGTATTTCATATTGAAGGAGTACCTTCAGATATAATATGATTTTCTTATTTCCATAGACTTGAAAATTTATACCTTATAAAATTTAACCTTTATACCTATATATTATCTATTATATAAAAATTGTATTATTATTAAAAATATCAACCACCACTCCCGTGTTTGGAACTATCACCACCATCACTCCAGTATGTGCAAACCTTAATGAGTAACTAATTCTATATCTTTCAGTTTTAAATTAAGTACCTATTTAGATGTATATATTTATTGGAGATTTAAGTACTATTATTTTACTTATAATGATATTTAGAATAGATTTTTTGTATTTTAAAAGAATTTATTTTTGTAATAGGTATTTATTAGGCAATGAAGTTATAAAATTTGACTCGTGTATTACTATAATTATGTTACTACATATTTTGATCTTTAAAACTAAGGAAAATATATATTAACAAATTATAATATATGTTTATTATATTTTTAGGTATGATCCCTCATAAAACAACTCGTGGTCAACAAGCTTTAAGACGTATGAAGGCATATGAAGATATCCCAGCACGTTACACATCTCAAAAAACCATGGTAGTACCTTTGGCTATGAGGATGTTGAGTCTACAACGTGGACGCAAATACTGTGATGTTGGTCGTTTATCACATGAAGTTGGTTGGAAGTACCAACACGTTGTGAAAGAATATGAAGCTCGTCGTTTAGAACGTGAAGCCAAACGTGCTAAGCGTTTGAAGATCAGACATGTAAGTATTAGTATTTATCATTTGAGTACTTGTGTATATTTTATATAAATAAAATAAAATCTAAATCCACAAAATTTTACTTTTTACTCGGTGCCTTCAGTGCAAAACACAATAAATATTTGATTTTATTTTATTTATATAAGTATTAGTTGTTTTGTTACTTTCACACTCTTGTGTAAAATACTTGGATTAGCTGAATGCTTATCCTCCACACTCACCAACATTCATAAATAGAGCTAGGATTTCTATGCAATAAAAAATTGTAAAATATGCAAAAACAAATTTTTTTATTCAAATTATTACATAAATATTAGTTTATATTATTACATGCTATTATAAAATGTTTTTTCAAATGTGAACTTCCGGCGATTAGGTCAAAGAATACATTTATATTGGCTGAAACTCCTTTCCACATCACACGATGTTATTGGAGCATATTTAAATGACACGATTTATCCCGGATTTAAAGTAATATTAATATATTTTTCTTCTGTGTCATATTCACCGTTTATAATGCTACAAATTTTTAAGTGTTTTGAATCCCTTTTTCTTCTTTAGTACCAAGTCCATTTCAGTTTTTACCAATTCTGCTACTCTCCCGTTACATTTATACAGTTTATCTTTCACATTTAAAATAATTTTTAAGCCCTCATCAAGATATAGTGTACATTTTCTAGGTTAGTAATTGCTTCAGTGAAAATACAAAAATTACTTTTTAAATAAGCTAAATCATTTTTTAAATGTTTGTCTTCAAACAATTCTTTTGATTTTTTAAATTCGTTCTGTTAAATGTGATATTACATGAATCAAAATTATTTGAAATAGTATTCTACTGCATTTGCCCATCTTGTTATAATTGGTTGAGGTAGTAAAGATAAATCTAGAAAAAATTCCCGTAGTTTGAAATTGCTACAATTATTAAATATGGTCCGTACTTTTACGCAACATTCGTCATACTAATGAAATGAAATACTTCTGTACTGTCTCACAAGTCACAATATACCTACCTACGTTGTTAAATAATGTGTTGGTAATCCTATCGGTTGTTTGACCAAGATAAGATTAGATAGGTAGTATATTTACGACAATTAGACAAATAACTCAATAATTATAGACGTTCATTAAATAAATACCATTTAAAATTAACAAGATTCTCAAAAAATGTATACATATGCAATTTTATTCAAAATATACAAAAAAAAAATTTTTCTATTTGATCGAGAATAAGCCAAATCGTGGACTTCAGAAAAAAAAACATGCAAATGCATAGAAATTCTAGCCCTATTCATAGTTTTATGTCGTTAAGTGTACTTGCCTCCAGTGCAGGCGAATCTAAACAAATTGAGACAAGCACACTGCGAACACTCGGTTTGACTCTACGAAAGTAGAGCTGACATTAAAGATTATACCACTACTTGTATATTAACATTTTTTTTTTTTTTAGAAATTGACCAAGGAAGCAAACAAGAAGATAATGAAGGTAGTAGAACCATACAACCAAGTATTGAGAGATTGTGGTTACTATGTACCGGCTTTAGTATAAAATGTTTTTTATGACTTTAAAAAAAAAAATAAATATAAAATGTTCATCAAATTATTATGTATTTTTCCAACTTCATACCAACTATAAATTAGAAAACACTATGTGTGATGTTGTGAAACTGATAATTTAAAAAAACAAGTCTTCTCAATAACTGTTGACGTTATGAAATTCCACTTGATAGCTCATTAATTTATATATCACTAGAGATATGGAATTTTTGGTCAATTTTTTTAAGTGGATTTTGTGTTATTTCATAGTCTCATTAAAAATAGTTTTTCCAATTATTTAGTAATAATATATAATATATTTAATATCAAAAAAATTAAAATCTACTCCTAAAATATGCAATATATTTAAAATAGGGATCTCTTGATTTTAAATATGGTAAAACATCAGTCTGTACACGTTGAAAATCCTTTAACTGTGTAGAAACCAATTATCGCTAACTCAATAAGGCTTTTTCATAATGTTCAACTACTATATACAATTTACATTTACCATAAAATTGACCAACCCCACATCTCTATATAAGACCTAACATCAGTAAATACAAAATAATAGAGTGGTAAACAAAATACTTTTATTATAAAAACAATAACAAATATTGTTTTACAAAAAATAGTAGGTTTTGCATCATTTCTATAGACTTAAAAAGTAACGGACACATACCTCATTTGTTTAATTTTCCTAACTTTTCTTTTGTTTTTTAATAAAAATGACTAATTGTGCATAGATATATAGAGGGTTTGGCAAATACAAAAACTTTTGTTCTGTATTTTATTAGTGGGTATGGGTTCCCACTCGGGGTTGGTTTTAATAAAAATATAAACATATCAATCAAATATAATATGGCATGTATTCACCTAAATTATAATATTTTATGTTTCATTTTACATAATTAACTGAACAAAAATATTACGCAATTATTTAAATATAATAAAAGTAAAATATAAATTTGATTCTTCAGTTCATTTGACAACACAAATGCTGAGCGCCAAAATCCACTATTAAATTTGTACTACTATAGAAATTAACAAAACTAAGATAATTGATTAGATCACAGCAATTATAACTTGGGTATTGAAATATTGTAAAACTACTACCAAACTTGGGACAAAATGATACAATTTTAATTTTGTCAAATAGAAAAAATATCCACATTTTTCCAATACTGTTAATGTTTAAGCCTTATTTAAGAAAGTAAGTACCTACTTTTATTTAATTAATAAAAATAATGATAAAATTGATTGTATTGTAAGTATACATGGTGAATTAATCAGATTATACCACAACTGTAAAGAAAAAATTTTTTTCACTTAACCTGAATTTGTATATTCAAAATTGTTGGAGCTGGTACCTAATCTTTATTTGGTGTAACAATTTCAATTAAAATCGTTTTTTTCCAAACAGAATATATACAAACTTAAAAATTGGTATCTGCTTAGCAGTAGTGCCAAATGCTATGTCTAATCTAGTCTGTTCAATTGAACCGGTGAAATTTTTAGGTGGTAGGTTTATATATTTTAGTTTTTATAAAAATATTGATTTAATATAGCAAAACAATTACATTTATAATTAAATAAATCTTTTGCAATAAAAGCTCTTATTCTGTTAAATTTTTAATTAAGATACATGCTTTTTCGAATTTATGTCTACAAGCAATCTATAAAATTATACATTTGTTATTTGTTGAATAGTTTTTTTAATATAGCTGTTACTAAAAATACAAAATAAACCACGCTATATTTTTCAAAAATCAAAATTAATTAAAAATATAAAAAAAAAACAAATAAATTAAATTTTTTAAACGTATACCTATAATTGATTTTATTTTACAGTGTTTTGATACAATTGAAATTATTGTATTTTTTCTTGGCTTCTGCTAAGTATATTTTTAGCAGTTTCTCAATTTCTGAGTTACAAGCATTCTTGTATTTTAGTATTTAACGTATGGCATTTATAATACTAATATAAATATTATACATATAAAAATAGATATCTATAGCTAATATAGCTGACCAATCAGTACTATTAAATATTGTATTTTAAGGTAATTAAAACCCGATTGGCTTTGTTTACCAAAACATACTTATTTTTTGTCAATTGTACAGATCAACCTATAGTTATCCTAAAATATTATTTGTGAAAACAGATTTGAATTTTGTCACACTTTCGAATTTAAACTAATCTTTTTGCTTTTTAAATGTATACTTCAATGTAAATTTAAATTTTAAAATTATAAAAATTAGTTGTACTTATGGAATTAGTGAGAAAGACTATCTTATGTAAACATATAATGACAAATTACACTCTTCATAAATATTTGATTACTATATAAATCTGCTCGATTAAAAAAAGATAGCTACCTATATTGCTAAAATTAATAGGTAACAAAATAATTTGTCTATGCAAATGACAGTGTCTATTGTGACGATGTGTGTGTACCATACACATCGGTGACGAGAAGAATTTTTAGGGAAATACATACCTAGCACGTCTAGCTCACAGTGATCATTTCAAGTTCGAGCCACATCTTCTCGAATGGCTAGTGATGTACACCCATGCTCGGCCTAAATTTGCTCACATGTGTACGTTCTATGCATATATCGGTACAAGACAGGATCTTGAGTTGCCAAACCTATCTATATAATAATCGTGCACCCTCTCAACGTATTATGACATGATGAAATATATGAAAATATTAAATAATAATGGTACCTGGTTTATTATATTTTGGTTCTGTCGTTACGGATATGTTCTTATTGGATAATTTATTTGAGATTGTATAGTTAAGGTTGTTCATTATTATTTAATATTTATTTATTAATTGTAAAATAAGCACAATGGTGTACTACTCAAAAATTGTAAAGCATTACGCGTGGCAAATTATTATTATTTTAGATAGGTAGGTAATTAATTAACCACATCGCTTTAAAAAAAAAAATACATAAAAATTTAAAAACAAACATCTGAGAATGTATAAAAAAAATTATGTAAAATATGGGATCGTTACGGTACCACGGGTAGGTCGGAATATAGGCCGTTCGCTAAGAAATGGAATAATAGATTTTCTGTCTGTATATAAAATAATAATGAACATTACGAACAAGTGTATGACGAATGTACTTCTACCCATATTATTGTGATAAATGCAGCAGAAGAAATATTTTTATTACGATTAAAAGAATAGGCAGAAAGACGAATATGACTAAACTAAACTAACATTGAATAGAATAATCAATAGTATGATAATATAAAATATACTTCGATGAGTGTTTCATTGATATCTAAATTCATACATAATTGTAATCGAAATCCATAATAATCGAAAAATATCTTTTCTTCCGTGGATTATATTTCCAAGATACCTACCAAAGAAAAACGTCTTTGATACGAAAATATAAAATAATAAAATGTAGGTACCTACATCATAATTAAAAACACTAAATGTTAAAAGCATTCCTAATCAAAATATATTTTCTAGGTAGGTACCTACCTAAAAAACTACATAAAACCAATTATTTAATACCTATCTTATATATCATGAAAATAGATTTAAAAATATCTACCTAATTATGATTTGTACCTACGGATAGGAGAGAAACAGCGTAACACCAAGAAGTAACGGATCCAGGGGTGATGGATAAATCACAAGGGTTGACCAGTAGAGTTGGTCAACAATGGTTGATTGGCAACTTTATTAATAATAGGTGGTATTTGTTTTATAATTGATTTTATGCTGTTAAAAAAAATCATTTTTGGCGGACGATAAGAGCCAACCTCTACGTGGTGTCCCCAGGGTCATGCAAAATATAGGCTCTTATAAGTACATTATAAATGTATAAGTATAAAGGCTAAATATTGTATAAAGACTTAAAGCTGATTTACTGTAGGTATATATAGATATTCTGTACAAAAAATTACCGGAGACTACATAGTTCACTAGCTGTGGCTGCATATTGAAATACAATCGTATATATTTTAACAAACTATTATATTAATAAGGGTCTTCGACAGTAGATTTTTCAAAGCGCTAAAATGGTCTTGGCATTTCCATAAATTGGCCGTGTTAAACTTGTTCAATTTTAATTTTGAAAAAAGTTCTGAATTCGTTATTATATTTTCTAT
>JAIPRL010006218.1:0-28412 GCA_025469235.1 Pemphigus obesinymphae
GGGTTACATAAAAGATAAAGTGTATGTACCACCATTACCTACAAACTTGGAAGAGCTTAAAATCAGAATCAAAGATGCTGTTAATGCCGTGACACCAGATATGATCAGCAACGTTTGGGAAGAATTTCATTACCGTATAGATGTGTGTCGGGCGGCCGGTGGGGGTCATATTGAACATTTGTAACCAAAGTAAATAAAACTTGACTATTTTAAGAATATATTTTACTTTATTTCACCCTTATATCTTCATTTTTAATATAAATATAAATTTTTGAAATTGGATGAAGACTTTTGATACACCGTGTATATACACTATATTATATTATACTTCACGCGCTGTTTCTTTTAAAACAATATGATATGATTTCATTTTGAACTCGAGGAGTATTTATTTCTCCCTCGTTGTTCTATGGACGATTTTTTAGACGAAAAAAAATATGTTCTGGGGGGGAGGATCCCTCCCTCCATCCCATAATTACGCCACTGCCGTCATTCCGTAGTGTATAACTAAACTCTACATCTTCAAAGCCTACATGCGCCCCATCCTAACTTACGCCTCCCCCGCATGGGCTTCCAATATTTCGAACACCAACTGGTCCCGCTTAAATCTTGCATATTATTGGATGTCCTTAGAATATAGAAATAATAAGTAATAGATATAAAACATAATATGTACATATATTCAGTTTGCAATATGTATATAGAAAACAATTTAAAAATGAGGTCAGCGTATGGCTTGCATTTAAAAATCGTTTTATAAATTTAATATGTTATCCACGACCAATATCCTATCGGACGAGCGAAATACTTACATCTCCTACTTGTCGCTTTATTTAGATATTGAATTCAAAATCAATACTATACGTAATATAAGATGATGTGTTGAGTATACATTAGAGTATGTATATTAGCATTATTATACAATTATATTTTTTAATTCATGATTCAAAGACATTTTTGAAATGTACGTTTAGTTTTTTCTCGAAATTTCGGGGAATCGTGTTTAATTATGTTCCAAATGTAATACGTATTATTGTCGTGTACATGTATATAGACTGTAGAATGATTATAAATCTATTTATTTATTTTTTTTTAACATTTTACATTCAGCTGGGTCAGTTTTCGATCTCGACAATCAATTAGGCGTAAATGTCGGTTGTGATGACGACCGACCCGTAGTGCGTCCACTTCCTACTCCCCCCCTCCATCTACTACTCGCGCAGTAGTGTTTTTCGTACCGCGAATAATATAATACGTAATGCGTTATTTCGCATCGTGGATATTTTGTTTTGAAAAATGATACACTTGTGATAATCACACATACGAGTACCATCGTTATAGGGAAAAAAAAACCCAGCGTATATGTTTATACGGGGTGTCATCCCTTTGTTTATTAGATACCGCGGTTGATGGACAGTGACGAATGGTGGCACGTGGGATATCCGAACACGTGTACGGCGGAGGTCCGTCACGACTCCAGTGGCCTTTCGCCGTGTGTAAACGTCACGTGTATATTTGTGTTTGTGTACGGTTATTATATTGTCGTTGACGAGTTTTTAATCTATATTACACACGTATACACGCGTACACCCCTTACTGGCAGTGGCGACAGCCTATAAACATTTAATGGTCAGAGACTTTATTATTTTATGTACATATTACATAGTATATACGCGTGTCCTACACCACCCACACATATCATATGACGGTCGGCGAAACACCACAAACGACCACATGTACATACGAGTATATATAAATATATATATATATGTATTATTGCTACATTTTTCCCGAGACCAGATGAGATGGTGGAATCTCTCACCTCTGAGAGGTTGTTTTGGAAATGTGAGAACGTTGACATTGAGTGGAACGAGATGAACAATACATACTTTGATGATTTGGAGTGTGAAAGCTGTGAATTTGTTGACATGAATTCCTCGAGAAATCTGGGTGTTTTGGAAAAACGAGACGACTGAGTGTAATGAATTACATTCATGAAATCGATGAAATTAATGAGATTTCACTAAAATAACTACAAAAACGAATACAAAATCTCACAGTAAAATAGGTCCCGAGATATGCATATATTTTTATATTTTTAAACATTTTTTTACGTTATTGAATCGACAGTACCTCGGGACATATTTGCGATTATATTTTTAAACCTAATACCTACCAATGCTATTACATAAAGTTATAACATAGGTAGGTAATTATTAATATTTTTTACATGGCATTGATTAATGTTCGGAGACACAGAAGAGTCTACCGACAGTCAAGGTAAGTTGTAGATACCTAACTAAAAATTAGCAATTTACGTTCTAAATTGTTTCATTGAAAATTAGTTTTTAATTAGTGACTACGAATTTAAGAAGCTGTTTAGATTACCTATCTAAAGTCTGTGCAAGGTATATAATAAATAAAGTTCCACTATTTATGCCCAACTCGAAACGAAAATCTAGTCAAAATATATACATACCAGTGATAATAATTGATAGTGAAGACTGATAATAGAAATATTTGTGAGATATGTGAGATCTAATGAATTTAATCAAATGTAAATAAATGAGATTAGTGAATTCGTAAGACCAAAATCGATTTCCACCACAATCGCCCAGAAATTAAAGAGTGAGATGTATCCGTTGAGATTGTTCATTTTTCCAGAACAGCCTCCCTGTACTATAATATGCAATATACGCCAGTCATCGACACGATGACAATCACAATCACAATCACAATCGCGACAACCGTTTGTATAGCGTAAGTGTATTACATTAACGCGTACATTGGAGAGCGTTGAGCGTAACAAATGGAATTTAGGAATAGGTGACATAGTCTTTATCCATGCATTCCAGTATGCAGGAGCATCATCGCTCATAAATAAGTTTGGTGTAAGACAACCAGTTATCTCCTTGATTTTCGAAAAAAAACAGTCATGTGCACCTTATCAGTGAACTTATACAAAAAGCAGCAGGGAATCCTTCACCAAATGTATCAATTACTATAATGGTCGTTAAATTGAAATTATATTGGTTTGTGCTATGAGTGGAATCTATACATAACTTTTCACTACTAAATTTTTAAGAAGAGCTTTTTGCGTTTCAGTTAGTATAATTAACATAAAGTCATTTGTATCTAATGGAAAATATTCAGTTCCTTGTGTTTTATATAAGACAATGGGATTTGAAGGGTTTTAAGAAAATCGTTTTACTTGAAGATCCATACTAATAGCGTCAACATCGTGAAGATAATTGTATATATGAAGTAAACCAAACTTAGCAGAAATATTATAAACATCCTTCCGTGTTTTAGTATTTTTTTTTTTCGATATTGAAATCAAATCCATTACGAAACTGATCAATCAATTACTATATTGGGTGGTATTCCACAATCAATTTTACCTATAAATATATAATATATAGATTAAAAATGTAAACATTACAGAACAAGTAACATAATATAATAATATTTAGTATTATATTATGCAAATGTCACTTAAACTGGTATTTAATTCATCAGAACAACTTTCCAACACATTAGAGTTATAATATTAAATAACATGAGAAACATTAATTATATAATATAATATTTTATAACAGTAATACACAATAATATTTATTACAACCCAACAAATCTAATATAATGCGACCTATCTATAAATAGTATGCTACACACTAAAAATGATTTACTTATATAATTTACTATTTCATACCTATGGCCAGTTTTATATTTTTTATTTTATTCTATAGTTATTCTTCTAGTCAATCAAAAATCTAAAATATAAAAAATAATATATATTAGAGTGTTTGTCGTTACCTATGTCTAGATAGCATTTGTTCTACAGCAGTATACATATTGTATAAATGTATTACATTCACACATTACGAATATTCTGAAAATTAAAAATATTAATGATTTTTGGTAGGTAACAATTTATCGTTGAGTAGCATACTACTTTACCAGACACAAGGTAGATAGCATACTAAACAAGGCGCTGTATCTAGACGCTCGTGTATACTATATGGTATGGCCTCTCTATGTATTCTTGTTCTATGCCAAAAACGTATTATAAAACTATTAACGTGCTGCGGTAATTCTACACAGTATGAACCAGTATAGCGAATTTACTAGGGGTGGGGAACGAATAAAAAAAGTGTTACACTAAATGAAAGAAAAGAACTTAAACTAAGGCTGAACGTTGAGTTCTTTTTGTGCGATAATTATATTTAAACATCAAAAATTTGTGACCGAAAACGTAAATTTAGTCAATTATAGTCAATATTCTCATCTATCATATTATTCTGTTTAAATTTTGAACCTACAATAACTAGGAGAGAAGTTATACTTATATAGTGAGAACGTGTTTTTAATGTTGATGCCTTTGAAACACATGTAAAACGCATTTATGCATTTAAAACGCATGTGTCCTCTTAATTGTAAATAATTATTTTTTCGATAAAATTAAACCATAAGTTAAACCATGATTCATAACATTACAAATATAACTTCAATAAAAATCACCAAAATAATAATACCTTAAAAATGACACCTAAACATCATCCAGATACAGATGATAGAAATTGGTCCATCGTTCATTTGGCTCTCGGACGGTATAGCGTATATTATAATTATTTTAAATTTAAAACTAAAGATAAATCATTATATTTGAAAGAATATTCTAAGCAAAGTTCAATAAGTATACATTTATTCAAAAAAATAAAACAAAATAACCATGACAACTTTATTTTATTATTTTATTATTTCTCCTACATATATAAATTATAAAATATTTCCTTTAAAAATAGTCATTTTTATTTACGCTTAAGAAAACTACAGGGAAAATAAGAAAATGACCTTTTATTCAGAGTACCAATGGGAAAAAATTTTGTATTAAATAATTTCCGTAACTAACCGAAAAAATGTAAGACACGTCATCTTAAAATAAGTCTTAAAATCAATACATTCATCGTTTTCCTCAGAATCTAAAATTTTTTCGATGAAGGTTTCGATAAAGTATTGTTAGTTATAATTCTACATTTAATTTTACACAGGTGAAGTATTTGAAGAGAAAATGTATTTTTTACCTTAAACATTTTTCAACTTTATAATTTCGTTACTTTGTAAAAAGTTTTTAATTGGCATGTCTAGAATTAAAAGGAGTAGGTAGTCTACGTGGTAGTTGTTTCTGTATTTGTTGATAGGATTTCAAATTATCAGTACATTTTCTACATTTTATATTAGTCCGATAACAAAATGTACACTCAAAATATTTGGGTTATTTTGAAAAAATAGAATAGTTGAAAAAGTGTCATTGTTAATTTTGTTGATTTTTAATTATGTTTAAATTGCATTGTCTCAACAATTTGGTATTTACAATTATAGCAAGAAAAAATATTAATTATATTATGTAAAAAGCGGAGTGATCATCAACAATTTTTATAACCAAGTAAAATCATTATATACGGGTAGTTTGTGCAATTCTAAAATCTCCTTTGTGCTGTGATTTTTCTAGCTATCTTAGCTTACTTCCTATCATAACTGTTATATTTTTGACGTTCCATTTGTTTGTCATCGTTTATCCCTATCGCGAAACTTCTGAACTCATTATGGGTTTTTGTATTTTGACGTAATCTCTCCATGGGTTTCCTCCTCTATGTCCGTATATAAACTTTCGATTTTTGAATGATAGTCTCCATAAATACACGTATATTTCATCGCATTCGTACGTCTCTATTTGCGGGTTATCGTTCGGAATTATTTCGATATTTAAGCTCTGACTTTATCAATAAATCGCGTTCCATTTTCATTAAAGTTTTGGGTAATATAATGTGACGTAAAGAGTCTTTCGAACACATAATGTTTGTTTTACGTACGTATAAAAAGTTATGTACCTAACCATATTGTTGTTGACGAACTAAAAAACATTTATTTGAAAAAATATTTTAATACTTACAATTATTGTTGAATAAATTTAAAAAATACCTATACGATTCTCATGCATTTTTTACCTAATATCTACCAATTATTAAATTGTTTAAATTTCCTAGTGTGAAGACGAAGATAAGATCATATCTATGTGCTAATTTTTCGTATTTATCTTGTATAATTAATAAAAGCGAAATTTACATTCTCAAAAGGATGCCATACCATTTATTTTTAAGGGGTCTATATAAGAAATTTTTAAGAACATTTTTGAAAAATTAAAATCTATAACAATTAAAATATATTTAAATATATTTTAAAAGTAATTTTAAAATAGTCCTGTGTCAGCATCTTTTTTTATTGTTGTTAAAAAAAAATGGTTTTATGTGAATATAAAATACTGGGGCTATAATCAAAAAAAATTCCAAATTTTAGAAGAGAACCTAATCTTCTGAAGAAGACTACGAAGAAGTTGATGAATAAAGGAGAAAGAATTGGCGTAGCTGTAAATGAGCATAAAACGAAGTACATGCTAATCATAAGATAAAACCGCAGAGCAAGACATTAATTTGGATAAGTTTGAAAGTGTGACAAATACCCAGGGGCATTGATTAAAAATATGGTATTTTTAATTAATGCTAGGGGTAAATATTAATGAGAGCGCCAATAGCCACGAGGAAAACAACTAAGTTTAGTAGCGGAAAAGAAATGTTATTTTGTATAAACGTAACTTGGGCCTTTTTATAGGGGGGGGGGAGGCAAAAGCAATTTTTTATATTAACCTTCCTTCCCCAAAAAATTCGGATTATGTACACAAACGTAAATATTTTTCTTAGTTTTATATTATATATTTAGTTTTATGTCATTTTTATTTTTCTCTGGTATTATTTTTATAATCTGTATATATATCATGAATAAACAATGAACATAATATTATATTAAAATTGTATATAAATTGTATATAAATAAACAACTCTCAAATTAGGGAGTAGGTAGGTATACAAAAGAAGCAACTTAAAAGACTAAAAACGATTTATAAAAATAATTGAAATTTTTTACTTATAAGAATTACAAAACATTGTAGTCGATTATAGATTCTGAGAGAAGATTATGTAAGCGTAAATTAAAACAATACTTACCTATCTAAAATTATTGTTATAAATTTGAAAAATTAATAGTTACCA
The DNA here is from genome assembly GCA_025469235.1 of Pemphigus obesinymphae. Classification (NCBI taxonomy): domain Eukaryota; kingdom Metazoa; phylum Arthropoda; class Insecta; order Hemiptera; family Aphididae; genus Pemphigus; species Pemphigus obesinymphae. The sequence continues at coordinate 7,107 of JAIPRL010006218.1, forward strand.
GATATTTAAAATTTGAACCAAATATTTACTGTAACATAATATTGACGAGATAAAATTGAATTTTTTTTACCAATTTCAGTAATTCACAAAAAAATTAGGAAAAAAGGAAAATTATGGAAAATTATTAGTTATAAGTCAAAAAATAATACTACCAACTTCGCTCAGAATAGTTTTTTAAATTGAATATTTCAAATAGGTCCTGACATATTCATTCAATGTCAGATAATTACTACAGGTTACAAATGTATTATTTTCCAATATATCAAGAGGCTCTTCTAAATTTTATTGAATTTTTACTCTCCCCAGTTGCGCTTGTGCTATTTTAGACTGACACTGTTATTTTATTCAAATAGTCTATAAACTAAAAAGTTGGGTTTATGATACCAAAACCAAAAAAGTGACGATAAAACCACGAATGATAAAATAGGAAAAATCAGAAATTACTTATTATGATAAAACTATAATAGTGTATAATATATATTTTAAATATAATACATATAGTGTATTTTTTATTTAATTTTAAATATTAAAAATTAATTTTTCATTTATTTAACACTCGTGTTACTATTTTATCATTCGCAGTTTTGTCGTTGCTATTTTTGTAATCGCTGTATTTGTTCTGTTATTTTGCCGTGATATCTAAAAATTTCAGATGGTGCATGGACGACTAAGATAGATGAAAATAAAATAGCTAAATTTGAACAACAGATTCTTAGAAGAATTTGTGGAAAAAAAGGCAAGAGAGAGTTCGAGATAAGAATAAACCCAGAAATAGAATAACTGAGAAACTAGAAGCAAACATAGTAAAGTTGGAGTCCTTAAAAGTAGTAGACTAAGCTGAACTGGTCATGTGTGAAGGTCAGAAGGTTCCATTAGGTTGTCTACAAGATGAAAGTTGAATACAAAATGGGAAATTATATCCCAGACAATAATAGAGTAATAGGATTATTAAAGACTTTACATTATTGAAGTAGAGAATGGAAAACAGTTAGCAAATGATAGATAAGGTTAGAGGAAATTAGTCGTTGTAAAAATAGAACTAAATAACCCGTAGAAAGCCAAGAAAAATAAATGGATTCCTTTGAAGTAGGTACTCTCCATTAGAGGTGTTGCACGTGTCCGATCTTTCTTTTCACTGTGTGTAATAGCAGTTCTGGTACCTCCCAAATGCAATGTTTCATTCATTATCTTCTGTGAAGTTGTCAGTAAAATGCTTCCCTTAAATATATTTTTTCATGTGAGGAATAAAAAGAAGTCATATAAAACAAGGTCTGGTGAACATAGAACATGGTGTATGCACTGAGAACGTTGTTGTAGTGAAGAAACCAATCGCATCTGCTTAAATGAAATCCACAGACACGAACTCTAACTTATATTCGTGGCTTCTGCAGCTAATTCGTTAAATCAGCGATCTTCTGGTGGATTTTTCAACATTATTGTCATTTTTCGGTCTACGTCTGTGCTTCCTCGTTAAAAGCCTGCTGTATCACTTCGAAAGAGTCCGTTACGATATATTTCCAAGCAGATCCTCGTGATCAGTCATCATGATGACGTGGCAGGCCGTGCGTTTTTTTACTTGCGATAACTTGTGCCGGAAAACGGATTACTGGACTACTGCAGGACTAAAGTGTTCTTAGTTTGTTATGAATGTATGTTGTCACGTATAATATACGTGGCCAATGGGCATATTTTTTATACAATGTACAAAATCTGCAATTCGATAGTTCTTGTGATTTAGATTTTTTAATATATCCGACGGGTATGGACTGGTTAACCACGTCATATCTCGGGCAGGCTTGTAACGTTCCCGATAAGAAATTCCCGTAGGGTATCAATTTGGTAATTAATAGATGGTACCTATATGACTGTCTTTACCGTCCGGGAAGGTTGATACTATTTTGAAAAGCGAAAACGGGTAGATACGTTGACATACGGAACTAATTTTTCGCAGAATCATTGTTTCCGACCCGATCAAATACTCCAGCTTTGTAACTATATGTATATTATATATAGCTTTATTATGTTTTGGCTTTGCAGCAGCGAGACGTTTGTCGTAATCAAAATCGCCCGACTTCGCACGCGCTGTAATTGAATTATATTTTACGAAATAAAGGTCGTCCCGACGTATAGTCTAGACACATATAGTCCGTCTGAAGAAACGTCGGCAAGCTTAATAATTTCTGTTCGGCTGTCACGGACAAACAATGTGTACAACGGGCATTATACCTACAGGTACGTATGCCATCGCCTTATAATATTATTGTACTGCCGACGAACATCCGACGACTATGACTAAAACGTCTAGTACACGTATACAAAACAATATACACGTGGTGTTTAACAGCACACCAGAGGCGAACTATCCGTCTTTATGCACTTTCGTACAAGTTTTAACAAATAGAAAAATGCGGCGTGCACGTATAAGTCTCAAATAAATAATGCATTTTACAACGTTTTCGATGAGTTTTGTGTACGTCCAGACATTATTTTTTTATTTCCTGCACCATATAATAATGTATAATATACGGTATACACGCGCGAAATGTACCATAATAATATACGTCGGACCGGTGTGCTACATCAGCAGCAGTACCCATCATATGTATAATATTATTATACACGATGATGTAACTGTTTTGAATATAAAGTTCGTAATGGATTGTGGTCGTCACACCCGTCGAAGACACAACTGCTGCAGGGACCGAGAAAAATAATTCCTTCTTCTGCTGGACGAGACACCGGATCAAACGATAGACAATTTTCCGATTCTTCTTTTTTGTTTTTGATTTTCACGTTAAGAATAACGATCAACTTACGCCGATTTTATTTTCTAGTCCTTTTTTGGGCTTGGGACTGGAAAATCGAACCGTCGGTCGTCTACATAGGTAATGTATAATATGGTCGTGACAATATTATCACTACGTACGTATTGTTACATACACGTACTCATTAAATTTTTTTCACAAAAATATATATTATTAAACTCGTCAATTTTTCGTAAAAAACTCTACCTATAATATTATTTTAATTTATATACGCGCGATATCACTTTTGTCCTTATTTTCAAGTACCTACTATTGCCGTACACATAATATTATAGGAAATATGTTTTACGCGTTATACTAGGAATGAGTATATAATATATGTTTATATTCGGCTCAAGGAAAATCGAAAAATATCATGTATAAAGTACAAATCGAAACCGATTTTCTGCCGTTAACATACACAATCCAATACTCCAACTAGACTCCTTTTGGACGAAAATTTGTTCACAGAAAAAAATAAAAATAACCATCATTGTAAAATCAATAGCTCGCTGCTCATTTTCTAAGATACGGGATGTCTTTATTAGACTTGATATAAATTAACATAAAATTAAGAATTTTTTCGAGTGACTTCTTATTGAATTATATAAATACAACACTAACTATGTTGTACCTAGTGTACCTAGTGGAAACTGGTCAATCGTTTTTCGTAAGTATATTAGGTACCTACTGTAATAGTAATGAGCAAAGATATCGATAATTCGATACGATATCCATATTTGACAGGCCGATTAATCGTAATATCGAAATTATCATTATTTTAATATTTTTACTTTTTTTAAATTGTATTTGTGGCTACAAATTACAAAAACACTTGACTCTTTTATAATCATAATGTCTGTGCACACGATCCGGTAAAAATATATCGGCATTATTATTTTATATTTATTAGATTAATAATGTCAATGGATTTCAGTGGAATACTATTGTGGAAAACTTAAAAACAATGATGTTATTACAGTGCTCTTAAAATGTTGAATCTGTTGGTAATTAATTCGATAATTTCGCAAAAACTACGATATCGCGTAAAATAACACCAAAATTTGAACGATATCGATATCTGAAATTATATCGTTGCCCATCACACTAGTACTCACTAACTAGATAAAAATTGTTATCAGAATGTTTTTTTTTTCTTTTACCAAAAATTGCTACTCCGTTCGTTATATACTCGAAAACCATAAAATACATCATTGTAAAACCACGCAATAAATAATAATTACTCCTCGCACTATTCGTTTAAAAACTTCATTTTTTTTTTATCCTGATAAAATTATAAAACTATAGGTGTTGTTGAAAAATGTTTAATTTACACTATTATACAGATACCTCCTATGCGGATCCTCAGGTTTTAATGTCGATTAAAAATTGTCTAAAGATACACGTCATAATATATTGTGAAAGCGTTAACAATATACGAAATTGGTACCTACGTGAAAATACGAAAATAAAGTGACATTTTCAACACGTCATCGTTTGACATCGTACGGAACGTACGGGATCCCCGTACATAATACGCACATATTGTACCTATAAGTTGGGATTTTAAAGAAAACGATATTAGCGTTTTTTTTTTTTTTTTTTTCTTGTAAAAAATATATTGGTTTATATTTTTGTGAAAAAAATTAACAAACGTCCGGGTAACAATATTGACCGTGTCTGCATTTTGTAGATTCGGAATTTAAAAAAAAAAAAAATAATAAAAAACCTAATATCTGTATAGGTATACGTGTATTGTGCGTGCGTGCATCACCCTACCGTACAGATGTCACGTGGAAGCGATTTATAGAGAGAGAAAAAAAAAAAAAAAAAAAAACAAAACTCGAAAGAATACCTGACGCACCCTGGCCGAGGGGAGGTTCCGGTGAATCAGTGTATGTATACTAAAGATATATACATAAATCGTGTTCATCGTTTCCCACAATAGTAAATCCCTCGACGTAACCGTATTTATTTTGTTAAAAAAAAAATAATAATAATAATAATAATATATAATGTTATATCTACGAGCCTCATCATGCGCACATTGTTAATCGCCGCAATTGACGGAGCATTTATCAATAGGCCGCAGTCCGGTATTCGTGTCATTTCAGCGTATCGAATTATAAACGGTATTTCGTACAACGGAGACAATAATAATAATAATAATAATAATAATAACGAAAAAAAAGTCGACAAACTCGAAAAAAGGTCGGGATGATGATACAGGTATATAGTACATACGGAGCCGTAGCAAGATTCGATAGTACCCTTGGCAAAGCATCCGAATTCCCGTACCGAAATTATTGGCAATAAGGAAAAAAAACTCTACCTATTCCTCAAAAATCTAGTTAATAAGCAAAAAACAGAAAGTCATCAACTTATTTTTACAAGGTTTTTTGCAAGTCAAATTTTCGCCCCCCCCCCTAATCTTAGAATTTCAGTGATAGATATTACTGAATTTCGATTTTGGCTGCCAACCCTTATCTGTTGCGTATCCCTTGGCCTTGGTCAGTTTCGCCAAGCCCTTGTTACGGCTCTGAGTACTTACACAACACAAAATGTGTATAAGTAGGTGCAGATTCCCGTAAGTGATCTGAGACGATTTTCATATTGATTTATTTATATGTATTTTTTTTTTTTTTTTGCCGATTACGAGTTTTCGATTTTTAATTTCAATTAATTGTAATTTTAGATTCTGAGTGTTCGTTTTGGTAAACAATGAAATTCATATTTTACTTTTAAAATATTTGTTTATAAATTATAACAGCGTGTCTGCGTGATTTTAACATTATCCAAACTCCGTCTATGATGTCGGCATTATAGCCAGACAATAAACATGTTCATTTTTACAATCACGGTTTTTTAGTTTTTTGTATAATGTAACATTTTATATATAAATTTTTTTTTAATTGTCTATTATTTAATTAATTTCTCTAATTATCTAGGGCAAATAAAAGACGTGATTAATTTAAACGATATATATATATATTTATAACTATTTTGGTAACATATGACATTATGACCCTGTGCGTAATATGTTCATAAATTGAAATTATTTGTTTGTAAATGTAAATGAAAAAAAATTCACAAATCAATTTTAATATTACGCCTATTTGATTTATAGGTATATACAGAGTGCAACGCAGGACAGTGGCTTATTTATGGGTGGAGGGTGCATATGAGGATAGATCATCGACATTTTATTATAAAACTTTTATTATTTTTCAAGTATTATAATATACTATGTATGATTATTGCTGCCTCTACCATATTACTTTGTCCATTTATCTGTACTTATTGTATTCTATCCTTACTCTTTGAGAGTTGGGTGCTTATATTAAGATTTCCTTATACACGCACCTATAAATTGTACATTAATACATTCGTCTTAACTTTGAACTATATTATTATTTGTCTCTTAGAAAAAATGTTAAATTCTACACCACTGAGGTTAGACCTAATTGACAAATGCAATAACTTCTGTTCTATTCAATATTTCAAAGTTTCGTTTCGAATAATTTTTACACTTTTACGCAATAATTAAAATTGTCAGGAACTTAAAATTAAAATTCAATGTGTATTAAAAATATATTAAAAAAATGCAAAGTATAATATATAGAAATTTAGATGGAAAATTGTTCATTAAGTTTCAGTAATTTGATTTTTTACTATTTTTTAAATGTATGAAATTTTAAACATTTTTCTTGATTATTAATTCGATGTTGATTCCTTTTTTTCCTGCGAAATGGAAAATATTACAATATACAATTTTAATTATTCAAATTATAAAAAATACATTTTAATAATTAGGTACATATCAATATTAAATAAACAAAAAAAAGTAACCTATTCACATTTCCATAAATGTTTCCATAAAAATTTTTTTTAAATAAATAACTAAACTTAAAGAATAAACTTAAGATAAACATTTTAGCACAAATATTTCTTAATAAATATTATTATTTATGAAATATACTATTTTGAATTTTTAAAAAAATGAATTTGTGTCCTAAATTCCTAAAATTGTTAAAATATCAACTATATAGCACAAGAGCTTAATAATAATTTTTTTTTAAAAAAAAAACCTAAGAATATTGATAATATATAGGTAACAAATGTTATTTCATTTGTCGGATAGTCGTGTTTCACCCTAGATATTTATTTATTTTATCTTACATTTGACGTTATAAAGAATATTTCCACATTTTGACCTTGTCCAAAACGCCTTGTTTATAATGACGTATTATCTATAAGACAATGCTTTTGTATATATAATATTAACATTTTAGCCATAATGTATATGCTTTCAGAATTGATAATAATTTGGTAATTACTGCGACTCATGTGTTTTTTCATAATGATTTTTAATAAATAGGTATGCATTATTTCGATAATTGAGCTGAATGATATATATATATATATATATATATATATTATACAGATGATATATTTATAAATATTTAAAATTGATTTAATTATATATGTATAGTATATATATATAAACCGGATACCTATATAAAAAAAAGTTGAATGCATTTTACACAATCATATTTTCTTGTATTTTTTTATACACTGAATTATTAATTTTTGGAACTATATCATTGTATACCTACTAGTGTATGCCAAAATGAATGTTTAATTTATAATTTCCAATAATACCCATACCACAACATGTGTACAGACACGTATTTAATAATAATATCAATATATATTTAATTTCGTTAATTTTTTTTATTATGACTTTACAAAAGCCTACTTATAGTGAATTTTATTATCACGTTTTCATGTAAATATAAATATTTAATTTTGATTCTAAATATAATCTTAAAATCTATAAAAAATATAATGTAATATCGTTTAAACCTAGTATTTTATAACCGTATTAGTTGTTTTGGGGTTCTATATTATATAATTGTGGTAAAATAATAATTAATAAATTTAAAAAAATCCACATTATTAAATATATGTTAATGTGTTACATAGAAAGTGCATTTAATATTTCGACCGCTTTAAAATTAAATATGTATTTTATATTTTAATGATATTAATAATTTTTCTGTTATTCGATTAATGTTCGATAAATTAAAATTGTCATTTTAAAACTTATTTTTAAAATATTATATTGATACAATGGTACCTACGAGTTAAGTGAGATGGAATAATGAAAATACTATTAATTAGTATAGGTACCTAATCAACATAGTTTTTTTTTTTAATTGCATTTTTTCATCTTAATTGCACTACAATGATAGATGTTTAAATGTTTTATACCCAATATATGTTTTTAGTATTTTAAATTGCGAAAAAAAAAAATAAATGAATGAATCAAAAGCTGGAATTTCAGAGCGGGAAGAAGAATATATTACCTATATAAGTATAATACAACCATTGAAAAATTTGTCATTAGATTTTTTTTTTTTTATGAAATTAAATGGAATTTACATACGAAAATTGGTTTTCATGTTTGTGTATTAATATTAATTTACGTTGATGTGTATTGTCGAGTGCATTTTTAATGAAGGTAAAATCAAAATCAAAAAAGTTGATCATATTTAACAATACTGAAGTTGACATGCTTGTACATCAAAGCAAAGGATATGTCAATGGATATTATTGTCAATATAGTGTATATAATATATGGCTAAAACACATCATCGAAAATGGCCAAGCAAATTAACTTAGGCATAACCTCGTATTATAATCAATATCCCGTCACGATAATGTATAGCATATAGGTAAGCTGGACAATAATTATACAGTTATTAGATAATATTGTATACGGCGACGGATGTGAAAAGGAAGGAGATTATCTAGTCAAAATATTGAATGATACACATTATGCATATTATTATGTACATAACGAGATTACAGGTTTTCATCGTTCAGTAAAATGTGTGATAATAGTATACTTAATTTATTTTCAACGACAAAAAAAAAAAAAAAAATAATATATTATTCATGAATTTTTTTTAAATTTGACGACCTAAAAACAGTGTTTTTTTTTTTTTTTTTTTTTTTTTTTTACGAGTTTAAGTGCGTTGTTGCGATATTTTACAGACATTTTGTAGTATATACTGTATACCTGAATTAGACTCAATATAATAGGAAATACAATATTTTAATAATATTACGATTCACAAGATATTATAGAGCTAATAATAATAATGGACGTATATATATTATATTATATTCAAGTACGTATATTGTGTTTGCGTACCATTTTAATTTGTCATTTTCAGTACACACATAGTGTATATGATACATCAATGATTTTCAGTAGTCAAACATGTCCACGACAAAAAAAAAAAAACAAGTTAGGAAAGCCCACCACGAGAGCGTGCTAAATTCTTGGTTTCTAAACGTATTTTAAACAACAAATAATATCTATCTCCCTAGTAACCAAAACAAAACAATTTTCCTTGTAACCATGTAATAAAAATTTTATTAAACGAATAATATCTATTTCCCTGGTAACCAAATCCATAATCATAACTATGTACTACAGTAACTATGGACGGACAAACGGACGGACACAACACAGATATAAGAGGGCGTATTACGTCAGCACGTTTTTGGCCTTTTTACACCACTTCCACCCCCTTGTCAGCAATTGTCAGCAAATTTCCGACCTCCTATTTTATTATGTCAGCATATGTCCGACGACCCCCCTTTTATTAAAAAAATAAAAAAATTTCCGAATTTTATATGAATTAATGAAAAATAAATGAAAATTTTTTTTACATATTTTGAATTTTATTTTACATATTTTGATAAGAATAAGTACATATCTTGATTTTTTTTTTTTTCATTACTGCTGACGTCAGCAAGGTTCTAACCCCTCTTATCGCCCTTGTCAGCAAATGTAAGCACACGAAAGACCCTCCTCCCCCTAGGTACTTACGTAATACTTTAACGCCCCCTAAGGTATTAATTTGTTGTTATATGTATAGAAACCTAAAAATGAAAATAATTTGTAAAACAATTTTGAGTTAAAACATCTATTTTAAAATAGATAAATTACAATATTTTATAGACGGCTACATTCGCCATTTGTGAACTATTAATTGGCAAAATAATTAAATCGAATTAAAAAAAAAAAATGTTTTTACATATAATTTTGAACGATGTAATTAAAGTAGAAGTTCTAAAAATATTATTTTCTATTGATTTATCTTTACGTATTTAGCTCTAAAACTATTTGAAAATGCTCTTTTGTTTGTTTTTCATAAACGTGTTTTTGAACAAATTGCGCGATTTCAAAAGAATAAAAAGTGGTACTGATACGAGAATCACTTAGAAAACTTACCTACTTTTAAGTATACAAATAAATTAAAATATTTTTAACTGTTCAGTGTTAAATTTTTTTCTAAAAATCGGTCGTGCGTGACGTTCCTTTAACCTAAATATTGTAGTACCTACACGTATATTAGATATTATCGTGGGTACTTATACAATGACGCATGTTTTAATACTTTTTTTTATCTATTAAACTAAGTTAAAAGTGTACACAGTATAAAATTATCGACCGTTTAGATGATTTTGGAGTTTTCATGACGTTGATGTAACAAGTAACACGAATGCCACAAATTTGACATAAAGTATTTTGAATCGTAATATATATTAAGTATCACAAAATGGTGGGGCTTGAGGGGCTAAGTATCTCTAATAGAGATTAAGACAAAAAATTTACTTCCTCAATATTATTCAACAATAATATTATAATTTTAGATTCTGAGCGGAAAGTAGAGACATAAGAATGCGTAGAAGGTTTGACATTTAATATGATATACCTATATGTTTTACTTTCTTTTTTTTTCAAAATCGAGTATGTATACAATATATCTCTCAATACTATGTTTTGACAAAAACAATATTTAAATGTTAAATCAAGTTTCTCTTAGTCAGCTTAATTTTAAAATCCCTAGCTTCCACTCCCGAGCAACTTATCCGTTTTTCATTTCTATTTGCACCACAAATTACTCTCGTAATAGACTGATGTTTAGAATGATGCGTATTGCTAATGAGGACCCGTCATTTTGTTTTTCTTAATAAATTGCCCTCATGTTAATGTAATTTTTAAGTATTTTCTTATTATTATTATTATGTATATATTTTTCTGTACTTTGGGCCATGGCCCGTTTTGTAATAAAAATAAATAAATTAATACCTATAGAAAAATTATGAACATTTTAAGTGAATTTATATGTACAATTATGTGAAGCCAAATGTTGGCACCATTTGAAAAAATGACATTTTTATAATATTTCAACAACGCTGACTTGAAAGAAATATGTTTTAAGATCTTTCTTATTGGTATTAGATACTCTTTTGGTTTTTGGTTTCGGTTTTGTAACATGCAGATTGTGCAAATTAGGCCTATTTATGTCATCAGATTTTAACGTTTCTGTGGTCCGACCGAGTTATCTGAATATCTAAATCCGATTTACTCCAACATGACATCATTTGATAATTCATATATGTAGGAAGACACGATAAATATTTAAGTCTAAAAGTAAATATTACCAGAGTAATACGCGATATGAGTTTGGTATTTTAATTTTTTTCATCAACAATTTTTAATCAATAGTATTTATTCAAATCTAATTGACTGCAGTAAGTCTTATTTCATGATAATATATTTCCAATAGTAACTTGAATTATAACTTAAATTTACATATTTTAAATAAAAATGTTATGCTAATTACTACTATAATTATAATGATAAGCAAAATTGATAGATTATTACTTAGGTACTTGTTATGGGGTGAATACAGAGCTATTATTTTAATATTTTCCTAAAAGAAATTCATTCCAAGGACAAAAAATTACATAATATATTATATTAAACATAAACCGGTAATTAAAAGGAATAAATGTGTACGCGATACGACTTACAAATATTATGCAAAACTTGAAATCAATCGTGTCATACCTTAAAAATATTGAAAACTTAAAAAAACGAACAAGATTCTATTCTGCCTTACCTTCTTACTCCGTAAATATATAAATACGTTTCTAACGTATTTTAAACGATTTAACTCTAAATTTAACACGAACTCTACAATTCATAATTTGATTAGAGTAATATTTCCTATATTTTCCATTAGACAGATGGAGACATCAAATGCTTCCTATTAAGTTATATCTCTAAACGTCAACACACGATAGATGGTCATTAAGTATGTTCCCAAATTTTTTTTCGAAATAAACAGGCTTTCATAGGTACAAAATTATAATGGTAGATGTGTAAAATTCACTTAAACTTTAAAAAAAAAACGCATCATTGTAAAACTAATACATCCTTCGCTTCACTCAGAATCTAAAATTATTTTCAGACAAAAACCTAAGGAAACAACGCAATACTAGGGAACCAGTTTTTGAAATTAAATATAAATAGTAATATTGCAATATTCATTAACATAATATATTTCTCATTTAATGTGTCATGACTCATGACTCACAATCAATTAACATTTATATCGAATCAACTATAAAATAATATTCACCAATCATGAATATTAATGTGTAGACGATAAGTTTTTAGGATCTATTTAACGTACTAAAACCCATGCTAAGGTAAGAAATGATGATATTCAAAAATACTCTAAAAAATGAAATTTAAATTTTAAAACCGTACTAAACTATTGCTTTTATATATATATATATATAATATATATATAAAAATTATATTAAATTGATATGAATCAGTAATTGTCGTTTGAAAAAATTGTGACTTAAACCTCTCATCAAATGTATTCCTTATTTTCATTATGAAATATAACATGATTAGGCCATTTATAATAACAAATTTGACGTTATTTTACGTACAAAACTTTAAAACGTGCCTATGAAATCGTCGACAAAATATAATTGATATATTATGTTTACTGAACACATGTGTTTTAAAATAATTGTGATTAAATTATTAATCTATTTTTCGATGATGATGGATATGGAAAGGGTAAATTGTTTGATTAATTATTTGTGCCTTGAAGATTGTTAATATATAGGTCTTTAGAGGAGTTCATAAAAAAAAGTGAGGTGGTCAAAACTCAAGTTACTTCATCAAAGTAAAAAAAATTATAATTCATCAAAAATATATTTATTATCTAATTTTTCTAATATTAGTTATTATTATATATTATATAAAAATATAATAATAATCGTTAAACTTTAAACATTTTTTCAAAAAAGTATGTTCAAAACTTATTTATAAAAATACAAAAATAAATAGTATTTTAAGTTTTTAATTTTTCAATAATTGTAACTTCCTTGTTAGAAAATATTGTAAAAAATAAAGTATTTAAGAAAAATATTCAAAATTGGCAAATTTGATATTATTATACACTGATTTCCACCTAAATTCTACATTTTATTTATTTTGCATGGTGCAAGTTTGCTTCTATATTGTCCATTAGAAAAACAAATATAGTATACCTATTAAATATTAATAGGTCATCATATAGGGCGTATGTCCATTCCCTTGATTTTTAGGGGAGTTAAAAAACGACAATGTGTGTGAGATTTTTACCTTGTAATTTTTCGTACATTCTAATTCCTATTTATAGTAGCATAATGCAGTATAAACTTTTATTGACACTATTACAGTACCTATTATACAATTTTAAAACAAAAAATTTTTGTATATAAAAAATGCAACCAAATTTATATCATTGTACATATTTATACTAGTAAGTATTTTTGATGCAGATCCACTGTAAAATGTGTTCCACTTGACCCCTCTCCTATATACATACATAAAAACCTATATTCTACGGTTTAAAATAAATGTTATTTATATAAATGACTGTTATGTTTAGAATCTAAACATAATAGTTTATATTAATTTATGATTATTAGATATCTTTAGAAATAATAAATATACAAATTGATTACATAGATTAAATACGCATTAAATAATAGTCCAATCATGCGGTATTCAAAACCCTAAATCACTGAAAATGAACGAATAGCCTCCTATCAGGTACCTACGTATATTATTTGTAACACTTGATCAAATGTGATTTTGATGAATTATTGTCCTATATTACCTATATATTGTAACGGAAGTTTCCGGAATTTTTTAATACGTAATATATTTAAAAAAATGTTAACCCCTCATAAAAAAATGAAAATCAAAGCCTTTGCGTGTTTGCCAAGATCGGATCTACGATACCGCACGGTATAAATCATATCATAGCCCCTGAAATATTTTCATTTTCGTTCTACACATTTAATGCATTTTTTTCCTTTGAATGACTTTTCTTTTATTTTCTCATCAACATGTAGAATTAGCTGATTTGATGAACATACTTGCTATCAATTTTAGTGGCTGTCATATCATATAATAATATATATATATATATATATATCTGTATATTTGTATATTTTATATACTCGGATATTTAATATCTATATAAAGTATATCCACTACACCATTATACCTATTACATTATATTATACTCTTTGGCATATTAATCGTTAATACGACGAGCATATAATTTGTACATATTAAATGGCTGTTTAAAATGCCGCGTGTAATGTTTACATTATACACCTAACCGTACTCGCCTATATATATTTTATGTCGGGCATCTATGTGTACCTTTGTTGACGCAGCTTGACAAAAACTCGATAAATAAAACGAATATAGGTGATCGATGATGTGTGTAACGTCACAGCAATGCACGCCGTTTCGGAATGATATACATTACCTATATTATATCGATCGAAAAAAAAAAAAAAAAAATTCTCAGTTTTTTTACGGCGTGTATACTGGTATATACGATTCTGGGTCTCGAAATTTCGATTTATCATGCATTTTATGTCAATTGGCCAATAGTGGAAATGGGATATCGACCGTAAAATTTCAGATAGTGCACACCTCACGAGTGCACGGACCAATGGAATAATGCAGAATTAGATATATGTATTTTGATCGTACACCGCATACTATTTATTCGTTGTCGTAAATCCATCGTCGTAAAAATTACCTAAAACATGAGGTATTAAAGTCCAGTCAGATTCGGGAAAAAAGTGACAAAAACATTTCATTTACCACGTAGTCCTAATGGAAAATATCAATCCAAACTGCATATGAATAAGCTACATATTATATACTTATACTAAAAGATCATTATGTAAATGGGAGGTTATTTTCGAGGTGATACTATAAGACCCTGTGTGCATTTTTTCATATTACAAATATTCTAAAATATCCTGAACAACATCGATCCACTATTACAAATTTGACACAAAATGTTATCGAATTATTTAGTTATTTTATTTGGTGAAAAAAATTCGACAAACACCTATAATCTTTACTTATATATGTCCGCTATTGTAAAGATTTAGATATACTTAGATTTTTTTTAAATATAGCATACTTATTGTATGATTTAATTTTCATCGCTCTTTCAGTTATTACTTTAGATATTTGTCTCTTGTAAAAAAAATAGGTAACGATTTGGAATCTGATCAAAATTTAATAATAGGTATATAGACAAAGAACTCATTATCACGATTTCGTATGGCAAATAACGTCACACAAAAGTTACAAAGTGTACACAATTTTAGATACCGATACGCCGTTAAAACTGATAAGAAAGTTGTTGGGAGGGGTGGTTAAATTCCTGCTAAAATGCCTTTAAATTATGTTTTCTGTATGATTTTATAACCGTAACGATTTAAACAATTCACAATTATTGTATAATGAAATTTGAAAACTAGTTTCAAAAAATCGGTCCGGCTAATCGGCCTTGACTGATACCCTGGTATTTTTGATAATGTCAAATGAATTATTGACTGTATATTGGAATATCCGCCAGTAAACATCTGGGTTTTCTCGTTTTCCGCATAATATTACATAAAACAAATGGCCTTGGAAATATTATGAGTACATATATTTATCACATTATTTTATGGAAAGTTACGAGTTATGATTTGTGGGATGTCGGAAGAACACGTGTACGACGCAATCAAACTCGTTAAATTATAAGACACGTAATATTGTATACGAAAATATTATAAAAATGTATTTCATCCTGGGAATCGTACACGAATATTGTTATTGTATGGATCGGTTTGGTTACACTTAATCGAGCATCTTATAAAATGAACAAAGAAATTACAAAATGTATAGTATTATAATATAATATGAACCCACCACATATAGCTTTGATAGTATATAATATAATATATATATATAAGGACATGTGAACTTGGCTTCTGGTGAAGTAAAAAAAAATTCTATATATTACGTGAAATGAGATATGCTCAAGGTACCGACGACTTATTTCACATATATAACGATATAAATAAATGTTTATTTAATGTATATATATATATATATATATATAATATATATGTATATAAATATGCCCGATATGGTCGTCATGCGTTTTCAATAGAAATCATTATATAGGCGTATAGTTTTATTTAAAAAATCGAAATAAAAAACATGAGTAACATATTTACTATTAACTCTCTACTCATTAATAATAATAATAATTATTGTAATATTATAATTTTACCATAAAAGAGTATGGACGTAAAAGCGCGAAAACAAAAGAGCGAGAATAAAATAAGCTAATAACAATTTGAGCGAAAACATTATTAATTTTTCTATATCTATACGAGTAGGTAATAAATTAAACATTTTTTTATACAAGTACGCTTTTAAAATATTTTCCTAAAATCACCATAAAGATAAAACATATTATTTTGTAAATGATACATTCATAAAAATATATATGTTTTTATGATAAATCTTATACATTTTTATATGCTTGTAATAAAAAAAAAATATGTTTAAAAAATGTAATTTTGTTGCCCATTGAGTTATGATATAGATCATATCGATAGCTATGTACATGGCAAAACCTGATAACTGCCCGTGCCATAACTGGATTTTTTTTATATTTTTCAAGAACAATTAAGAACACTTATTATGATTATAATATAAACAAATATATTTCTACTATTTTACACCAATAACCAATAGGTTATACTAATACAGATGAACTCTAAATAATAATACAACTACAATATTATTATTACATACATTTTTTCAACATACGAGTTTTCGTCATAAATACATTTTAAAATATGAGGTTTTCTCTCAATTACGCTATAATAATATAATATAATAGATTTATGCTTAAAATATTAATGAAAAAATGCATTAAATTATAATTTGTTACTGGAGTACATTAAATTCGTATACTAAATTAAACAAAAACCGGTCAGTAGGAGGTGGAAGCACTTCGCTCGTTGGGTAGGAATGTAGGATACATGGTGGATATATTGAATTTGAAAGCAATGATAAATAATTTCTTTCTAAAAAAAAAAAAAACAGTTCTCAGCGAAGCTTCGGTAGAATATACTTAACAATTACTGCAGATTATACTAATAATATATATAAACATGATATTTCTTTCAATATTATATTAATACAGTATATAGTTTACAATAATTTACAAAATATTTTATTTATTTGAATATACAATAGTAATAGTAGTATTTTCGTTATTTTTATCTTTGCTCAAATTGGTATTCGCTTTTTTTTTCTTTCCGTTCGTTCCTTTGAATTTTGTCGGGATACCATACCAATTTCTCACGAACAATAAGCATTAGTATCCAGCAAATATTTAGCAATATTGGAAATATTATATAAGTAACAAAAGCTCTAACGAATTAAACGTGTTTCGACTCGTCGTGCATATTTCAAAAATTTCAGTATACGCACCGTTCGTATGGTAAACAAATGATTTATCTTCGGGTCTTTGGCATACACGATGTGGAATAATTAAAATTAAAATCCATCTACTAAAAAATGTTTCGACGGAATTTATAATTTTCATAAAAATTTGGGTGCAGTCGTGGTTATTATACTGTGACGATAGACTATAATTTATGTTGGTTTTAGATAACTTGAACAGTATTTGTACGGTTTCATGAAATTTTAAATCATTAAAATTCTCCACTTTTATACCTATACTGTGAAACACCTTTAAAGAGACATGATTAATGTCGTTTGATTGCCAAGTTTATTCCACCTTTTGTAATGAAATGTATAGATAATGAGATGGTACGATAATAATACATTTTATTTTTTAAATATTGCATTTGTACAGTTTTCAATCATATTTCTTATCGGTATACGTTTTATAATAAAACCGTATACAGTACACTGGATGGCACTAAATAACTTTTACACCGTTAAATATAGAGAGCACAGACACATAAACTGCACGATAAGTAAATAATAAAATGTATTTTCATTTTCAAATCTCTACCAGTCTTGAAATATTACTCTCAAAAATCATAAGTTGTATATTTTTTTTTCGGTAAGATTTGTGTGAATCGATGCGTGCAGAATCGATATCGTATATTTCGAAAGCTTCAATATAAAATGTGTACTTTTTCGTAGGATATTTTTCTATAATAATATGTTTTATCGTTTTTCAAACTTTTGTATTAAGCTGTCACAAAAAAATTTTTTTCGTGGCCATATAAGGGTGAGAAATGACCGTATTAAATTCAGAAACATAATAATATTTATGTAATTTGTTTTTAAATTTTAAACTATTTAATATATATATATATATATACATAAATATGACTATGCCGAGAAGTACAGGTTAATTTATAAATATCCTATCGAGTTTGTGAAGTTTGTTGTTCAACGATTTTTAAACAAAGTGTTAAAGTGTTCGTTGTGTGATAAGACCACATTTTACTTGAAATCTCTAGCGGAAATTGATAACATTTTTAATAGAATCTCTAGATCTTATTATGGATGTTTAACGTATTAAAGTTTATATGAATCGCAATATTATAAAAATACAATTATTTTGTATGATAACAATATTAAAATCAATCAAATTAACAAATATAAAGATAAATATTATATAATATATAAGGATATAGTAAAGAACATTTGCAGCACTCGGTATAACATGCGATTAAAGTAACTAATTCAGTTTATATGGTGTAGCCCTAATATTTTGTCACATTTATGACATTTTCGTTTGCAATAATAATTCTAGGTTGCATCTTGCTTTTTTTCTGGAATTAATATGGATGCAACCTCTTTCGGGCCTCTCTATATTTGAAATCCATATGCCATCTTATTCATAAATCAATTATCATTTTCTTCAATTTCCCCTCGTTTGTGAACTTAAGGTCCGTTTTCTTAATGTTCCAGTAGTAGTTACTCTATTAAATTTTAGCATTTTCTTTTTATCCCTAGGTTCTTATCCTGTCTGACTTATAATGATTGTCTGTTTCCTATTGCATTTCAAGAAACTTTTTTTATTTATCATAAGTATCTTTCGTCAACAATTTGTTTTGTCCTTTGGATATTACCTCTTTTTTATGCCATTTTCTCTGTAGGAGTGATTCATCTGACCATTATATATACAATTTATGTACTGATCTTTCTCGGATCAGATATGAATATTCAACCACCGAGAAAAATTAATATTAATCTAGAGCTGAGATCTTATAGAAACTGTTTCAGGTTATGCTTCTTACCTTGAGCTAATTAATTTACGCAAAAAATAACGTTTCTAGCCCAAATTTTTTATTTTATCAAATTGCAATACTATTTGAAAATAAGTGAACTATCTTATGAAACTTATAAAAAGACAAATCAGGAGAATTCTACTCTACGAGCGTACTTGGATTTATATCTTCTATACTTTATTCTCTTTTCTTTTCTTGTTATTACCAACCATGGTCGAGGAATTTTCAATAATTCGCATTGTCACTTGTGAATATAAGTATATCATTGAATCATCAATCAATAACATATTTTTTTCATTATTATACGTTAATCTTTGTAATTTCTCTCGTCCGTATTTTTAAATTATTCACCTTAAATTACTCCTGGCTTTATCAAAGTCACAGGAGCTCCATTGTCCATTGTCATTAATTATTGATAATATACGATATTTTGGTAATGTTTGGTGGCACCTTCTCTAACGATCCAACTCACTATTTCGTTATCATCGTTCCACAAGTCGCGTTTTTTCACCAGCAGTCCAAATCATAGTATTCCTAATTCTGAATATTCTCACTGGTTTATCTTCGGTTTGTCTCTGGTGATAATATAGGTTGTACGTTTGTGAGTACACGCATAATATGATGAAAAATTCCCATATTAATCGAAAATCGATTGTGAATAATTGTCGATATGGGCAAGTCAAATAATCACTCGAGTCACTTTGACAACGAATTATATATTATGGACAGACGGATATGAAGGGCATAGAATATATAGTATTATATATACGAAGGATGAACGATCAGTTTACTATATGTGATCGCCTTAAACCGTAACGAACGTAATATCATACGTACATGTCCCCAGCCTCCCCTTTACATTATAAATGTAATATTTTTTGTACTCAAATATTTAGCATGTAATTAGCATGTATTTGCACGACAATCACTAAAATTCACTTGTCATTATTTTGCATTATACGGTAAATTTTGGCATAAAGAAATGTTTTAAAATCGAAAAGTTTAACGTGCGAAGGGAGGGGGGGGACATGCGTGAATTCGATATACCGCTGTTGCGCGGAAAATAATGGCAAGTGAATTTTAGTGATTGTCGTGCAAATAAATACATACAAATTACATGCTAAATTTTGGGGTAAAAAAAAAAAGTAAAAAAATGTTTTCTTCCTATGTCTCCAGCCCCTTCACTCAAAAGTTATTATAACTCCTAAACTAAATTCACGCAAATCGTGAAAATGGTCATGCAAACACATGGTAAATATTTGCAAAAATATGATATTTATAATGTGGGGCAGTGGCGTACTCGGGATTTTTCAATGGGGAGGGCTTGTAAATAAATAAGTATAGAGTATAGACACAAGATTAGGCATGAAAGAACAAAGTAGGTGCTATTCGAGTGTTCTAATAAAATAGGTACCTACTGTTAAAAATATATAATATTATAATGTATATAGTGGCGTTTTTACGGATAGGCGGCCAGAGGTACTGAAAAAATTCGTGTAAATATCATTATATTAACGATTGGTTTTCAATATATTTAGACCTACCCACCAAAAAAAAAAAAAAAAAGTTGAAAATACGTCACTGTATATTATATTATAATATATATTACATTAATAATACGAAACATACAAAAAGTAGAATTATACTGACAATAGGGGGAGGGGGCTCCAGCCCATTAGTCTCCCCCCCCCACTCTGCGTACGCCCATGATGTGGGGTGAGGGGCTAGTAGGGATGACATGACGTATACGTTGATATCACTACGTAGGTATACATCTATTATCGTATTATTTTATCACGCGGAATTCTCACTGTTCGAGTCTTTGAACATCAATGTAAAGATAATAATCACGGACTAAGATACTATGGACTGGTATCGAAAGATATATTAGCGGAACCAAAATGTTTCTTAATGGCGGGCGTAAAAAATCTAGCAAAACTGTTGCCATCTATGAGCAAAAGTTACATTACTC
>JAIPRL010006219.1:0-28407 GCA_025469235.1 Pemphigus obesinymphae
ACCCAAAATATTATTATAAAATATAAATACACTTTCACCTGAGTAACCCTGATTTTGGAGGGTAGTTATTAAATCCACAGGTGAAGCGGAGTACGAGTTTCAGCGAGTTTATGAAAAATATGAATTGTATAGGTGTTTTGACTCGACTGTCATATTTAAAAATATACACGCATCTCGTACTCTGGACCACCGTATGCCTACCTAAGTAAAAACACCGAGACAGACATAAAGTGACGACTCAGTGAAACTCTATCGTTACAGTGGTTTCTATTATTAGATTATTTTAAGATATTTATTTAAAAATTAAGAATATTTTTGTTTAATATTTAGGCATAAGTCGACCTGATGAAAAGGTTAACAGTCTTTGACAGAAATACTACATAAAAGCTGCAGACTACAGGATAGATCATGAATGTTATAGAATATAAAATATTAAAACATTAATGAACATCTACTTCTGGTGTTTACATTAACTAACTACAATAGTATACTAAAAGAAGAATATAAAACCACTAACCATATGACAACACCATTGAGTATTTCCATGATGCATTAGAATCCAATGCATGAAATCTGGCAAATTTTCTCCACATCTTTGATATTTTTTTGGATGATTGAACGTAACGCCATCAATCTCCCAAATAACTATGAATAAATATACTTTCAATCATAGTGTAATATAAATATTATAATAATAATTAACACGAAAAACAAAATGGGGTACACATGATCGAATACACAATATTATATGGATGGTGTCCGGGTAAAATGAAATAAGTTAATTTTAAAAAAAAATGTTATTGCAAATTATTGTAGAATTTCATAATCCACATTGAATGACATAAAAAATCAACAAAAATTGTAGGTTCATTAGCAAAATTATTGATAAACAATTTTTTTTTTTAGATATTTTTGACAGTTTTTATTAGTTTTCCGAAAGTAGTGTTTTGTACTTATTCCTTTTTACACGGACACCGTTCATATATTTTCATGTTCAGATAAAAGTTATACAAATTCGTTTAGGGTTTTATTTTAACATGAATAATTTTGTATAATATAATTTAACAATGCTGTTACATATTGTTTATTTAGTTTTTTATTTTTTATTTTTTTCAAATATTGGTAGGTACTTGTAAAATAAATAAACATTTTTAAATTTATATTGTATAATAGGGGTTTTAACTCTAAATATAACTCAAACTCAATTGATTAAAAGTTCTATATTTATATTAATGGATATCTTGGTGGAGTTCTCATAGAGATGATAACATTTTATTATAATGATAATTTATAAAAAATATTACGTAACTAAAAAACGGTTTTTAAAAAAAAAAAGACATAAAATTTACGAACATTTCTTTAGTAGTAAAATGCATATCACACAATATCAAAAAATATCTATTGTTAATAACAATTTGTTATATAACTATTATACCACTCATATTATGATCATATTAATATATTTTGTATATTTTATCAAGTATGATATAATTTTGATAAAAAAATTATTGGTAAAATTTACGTGAACAAACGAAATATATATGTACCTATATATTCCCAAGGCTGGGCAAGTGAACGAATTATTTTAACTCGATAAGTTAGTTTAAAAATATGTTAATTTAAGTTCAAATTGTCTTATACATATTTTAATAATTTTATAAGTTAAAATTTAATTTTGAAAAAAATAGTAACTTACCTAGTTATAAGTAAAAATTTGTAATTAACAATAAAAAAATTATAAAATACCTTTCATCTGCTAGTTGCTACAATACTTATATTTTTATTTTCACCACTAATATTATTATTAAACAGACAGTATAGGTATTATATAATTATATACCTAATTAAATATATTTAAAATATTGGATAAACACATTATTAACTAAAAATATAGATCAACACGAAAATATCGACAGTTTCGACACAAAAACTAAACTGGCATGTGTTGCATGAGCCAAAAAACGATAATTTACTCAAATTTACCTCATATCTTCATGTACCCGTCTTAATTTTGGCTTATTTTGATTAGAAATTTTCCAAAATAACAATATTATATGACATTTAAATATTACAATAATATTACAAAGATAATGAGAGCCACAAATCACAGTAATACTACCTACCTATAGTTTTCTTAATATAGAAAATGTTATTTATGTATAAAGTATAAAGAATAATATATACTTATCTAAATAATAGAATTAGTAAAATTTCCTATACTTAAAAATAAAAATCTCATACAGAAAATTTAAATGCTTCTTTGAACAAAATTTAACAAAATTTGGATAGTTTTGTATAAAGTTAACATTTTATGTTTTCCAAAAAGTGACTTTTTAAGTTAAAAGTTAATTTTAAAAAAGAAACGGGTTAAGTAACTTTATTAAAATTAACTTAATTAAAATTTTTAACTCGTTAATACCCAGCCTTGCATATTCATACATGTGTAGTTTTACCGATAAATTATATGCACAAGCAGATACAATTTCATGAAAATCATAAAAAGTAATTAGAATTAGAAATTTTTCTTAGACGTAAATTTTGAAACTAAAACAAGCATAATATTATTTTGTATTTATACGCAGGTACTTACATAGTACATATTCCATATTATGATAAATGTACTGACATTCCATCATCTTGTCAATTGTTTGTACAATGTATCCAGACCAATCATATTTTCCTCGTTTCCATATTCCCGGTGCATTTTATATAATTAAAAAGACATTTATGCATAAATTATTCTCATACAATTATTTAAAATTTGTACGTACTTTGTATGTACACGTAGAATAAAATGTATGGTAAATATGTTTCTATAAGTGGTAAGATCGTCTGACTTGTTTTTACGTTGATTCTGTGTAGGTACCTATAATTCCATTAAATAAATTTAAAAAAAAAAATGTATTTATTAAAGTAATTTGTAGGTGGTTATAACAAATATTAGATATATCGATCATTGAGTTCAAGACTGCAGCAAAATAAAAATAAATATATATATATATATGTATATATTTTCAGTATAATGAATATAAAACATAAAAAGTACATTTGTCATTCAAAGTTAAACAAGTATACCTCTATACTATAGGTCTCCATTGATCAATAAATTAACTAATTTTCTTTATTCAACTGTAATAATATAATGAATGATGTAAAATGATTTTAATAAAATTTGTTTAAGTTTTTGCAGTTTTGATTGGTTTATATTTATTTACATAAATATATTTAAAGTCTAATAAAAAATACTTACTCATACTTATACTTATAAAGAACAGTAAGATAATAAAATAAGTATATTTACATAGAACCAAATTAAATGTTTACCATTAAAAACATTGATGAAACACATAGATGAGTGTAGCGAAGAAAAACAGCAATGCCAGTGTTCACGGATGTTGTTTATGCTCCTATTTTAATAATTATTATATTATTCATTATTAATGTATAATCATTTTATATAAAATGGTTAATAGACATTATGATTTTTCATAGGGTTGAAAGTGGTTTATTATTCTAAGGAGTTTAGTATTTATTAAATTATTATGAGATATTCTTATATGCAAATACACAATAAGTCACCGACAGTCTTTGGCATTGGCTACATTTTTGGCTATGTAAAGTGAAAAACCATGGTAAATAAGCATACTTTAAAAAGTTTAGCTGTATTTGAAAACAAATTTTTATTTATAAATGTTTATTTAAGATTTTATGTAAAAAATAGTTCGAATTCATTTATTATACCGTAATTCGTTATAAGATGTTTCCATTTTTCAAGTTAATCATTTAATTTAAACTGTTATTCCTACAAAACATAGAATAAAAATAAATGAAGTCAAATTAATTTTCAAAATTAAATTTGGACTAACTACTGAAAATATGCTTATTAACCTTATTGGTCTAAACACACGGTAGGATATATTCACCTTCAACCATCAAAATAGTTTTGTATACTAATGTTAAATTGCCAAGATAGCAACTAAAGCGTAAAGTATATAAATGTATAATATATCAACATCCAGTAGGTAGCCAAATTAACGGGGCTTATAAAAATGAAAATAAAAACAATAAACACATGAAACAGCATTCTTCATTATAATATACAGATGTTTTAATTATACAATTATGTTTATTTTATTTTTCTGTGAAATTTCGACTAGAACACTTAAATCTATATTTTGGTATGTATTGTACCTAAATTTAATCAAGATGATAAATTTAAACTGGTCATTTTCGACTTTTTTATAATTTATAAGGAATAACTAAACCGTAAAGCAAAAAAAAAACTGGTTATTACTTATTTCCTCATAGTTTAGAAAATAATTGTGTATATTTAGTAAAAGGTTCAAGCAATACGTCTAAAAAGGTTCAAATCTAACGTGTGTTAATATATTTAATATTAGTATAATGTTTGGTTAAATTAATCAAAACATATAGGTAGTTTAAATATTTTATTAAATTGAGAGAAATAATTCCAAACAATCATTAGTTTAAAAATAGTCATACATCCCCTTTTTCATTAGAAATTTGAACCCCTGCGTCCTGTCGCAAAGCCCGCAATACAATAATGATCGTGTGCTAAGGCATGTGGTACCTACGTCATATCCATATGATTATCTTCACTTCTCTATACCTAGTTACTGCGCGTTTTTATAATATTATAAATATTAATTATGCTTTAAGTGTTTACGTGGTTAATTGTATTAATTAAGGTCGATTTATTTGTTTAATTACTATAATATATTTATATATTGAACGATCTTCAAATATCGGATAACATTATGTAGGTACCTATACAAAAATTCAAAGATTCGTCATTTTTTAATTATATATTATTAAACAGGTAGGTATGTATGATATATGCTGCTTTCATACATTATCTAATGGATTTCACACTATATACTATATATATATATATATATATAGGTATTTCATACCTTCTATGTTTTAATATTTAATATTTGTGTTTTTGTTAGATTATACATTTTTGACTTGTACAATAAAGACAATTAGATAATAGATAGGTACCTAACTATGTATAAATTGTATTGTTTTTCATATAATCTCATTAATTAATTACCTATATTTTTAGTTGGCAATACTATATAATAATAGTATATTATAGATACCTATAGGTACCTACTTGTTTGTAATAATTTAAAAATGATGAATATTCGAATTTTTGTATAATATCAGATATTTGAAAATCGATCAATATATCAAACATAAATAAATTGGCCATAATTAATTTAGTATACGATAAAATATTTACTTGCACACAAAAACTAACTGACTATCAATATAGGTACCTATACTGTACGAGAAGTACATATAAATTAATACATTCAGCGCTGGCCCGTACCCGGCCTGGGCTCTTTAAAAGTTAAACCGGACCGGGCTTTTATAATTGAAATCCATTACGGGCCGGGCTGGGCCGGACTTTGAAAAAAAATTCACGGGCCGGGTCGGGCTAAAAAATCCCAGCTCGTGCAGACCTATAGTACCTACTATACGAGAAGTACATATAAATGAATACATTCAATCTAATAATTAAGTTGAAAAAACTAAAAAGTATTGTTACTATAGAGCTATATTATATAGTTGAATATACTTTCCAAGTTTGTGTACAATTATATATCAAATCTAATAATTAGGTTGATACAACTATACCTACCTATTTTTCTAGAACAATTTACGGATAAAAATTTTTAACAGTATTATATAGTTAAAATAAACACAACTACATTAACTATATACATTTAGTACGTCTAACCATGTTATAAGATAGTCTGTATAGCTACCGTGGTTTATGGATGAATTAACCATTTAAATGTTTGTTGCAACTTGCAACTATTTTTTTTTCGTGATATTATATGTATATAAATACAGCTAAGAATTAATTAATTGAAAACTGGAAATATTAGAGGTTAAGTATTGATAAATAAAAATAAAATTTTAAAATAATTTGAATATACTTTTATATTTCAATACATTCAAGTGGTTCGGAGCATTAAATATTTTATAGCTGCCTATATTAATATTATTCTACTGTATTATCTCACATTTACTTATAAATGATAATAAAAATACACCACTTGTTACAAGTTATTTTAATAGGTAGGTACCTCTATTGAAATTAAAAAAGTAGTATAGACATGATTTTTTTGTACATAAATACTTACTTTGTTTTTCCACATCGCATCGAAACAGGATAAGTCATTTTTTGATCAGATATACAATAGTCTCCATTAGGTATACTCCAAAAATGAATTAAATCATGAAGTTTTTGGTTGGCACTGAAAATAACAAAATGGTTGTTGAAGTATGTGTATGTAGTTAAAAGTTCATTATTTTATGTTAATTTTTATTTATAATAATTTATATTTTATATGGATACTAGACACTCACAATTTTTAACCAACAGTATGATCGAATAATTTATAAATGAGTAAAAAATTGTTATTATTATGTAATAAGTTATATTAATGAACAAATCCATAGAATTTCTGAAATATATTCAACGTTTTTAAATATCCAAAGACATAATATTATGTTCTATGCCATAGAGTAACCGCAGCATAGCATTGTAATTTTATATTTTATTAGGTAGGTATCTACATTTTATATCATACGTAGGTATAACCACAAATTAAGGACCTCCTCCGAAATTTATTCGACATTTGATAGGTACATGTTTTATGTAAGCTAGTTCTTATGAATACACTTTTATGACATAATTATTAAAATAAATATAGTTTTGAATACATAAGAAATTATATCACAAATAATTTAAATGAAAACATTGAATTTGACCTGTGATTTTTCATTGGATAAACGATAATATGCGTAGTAAAACAAAACTTTTCTAAAGTAGGAATCCCAAATTTTAATACAATATTATGACATTTTTATGTATAAGCTATATTTAGCTTAAACCTAAAATTGACGAGTCACGGTTATTTCTTCTTATTATTATTATTCTCCTTCGCCCTCTCTCCCGCAATTATATGGGGCCGACCACCCTAGTCCTCAACTTTCACTGAACTCTATCTCTCCCGTATCCTCCTCACTTTTCACTCCTACCCTGACTTCAGTTCCTCTACACAAATTCCTTACTCTTTTACTTATCCTTTCATACATGTCCTCAATTACATTCACGTACAACTTTAGTAACCTTTTCTTCATTAATATAGATTTCAAAATTTCTCTAGAAACCCTATCATACACTTTTTCTAGATCAATAAATACCATACACAATACTTCCTCTTCTTTTCTCCGTACTTCTTTATTAACCATCTCCTTGGGTTGCTGCCCTATCTTATTGTCTCTCTTTTTCGTTGATATTATCATTTTTACTTCTTTAGCCTATTGCCATGTTTACGTATCCTCTGTCATACTACCCCCCTACTCTCACCAATGTCTTATTTAATTAAATTATGTGTTATATATCCTGTGACGAGTCCGTATTTAAGTATTGTTGTCCGACCCACTTATTCACATAGTAGGTAGGTACTTATACTATAGTATTTATATCTCATAGTAATGAATTTAAAACCATCGGACTTCTGTAGTACCTATTTTTCACAATTTGAATTAAATTTATATTGATACACATTCAGGTGAACTTTTAAACTGGGCGCGCACTAGATTGGATCGGCTCGACACGACTCGGATCCAGCCGGTTCAGCCATGCACATAATTGGAACGTATCGGCACGCGTCGGCACATTTATCTTCCTTTCGGAATGTATTGTCCTTTGTATAATGTATTTTTATTATATCTTTATTTAGTCTTTAATTACCTAATTTACTCTTCATTTAACTATAACTCAACGGTCTTCGATAATATAATTAAAATTTAATTTAATTATTTAATTAAATTTAAGAACCTTATAAAAAAGCTTAGTGTTATTTTACTTTTTAAATATTGAAAGTCATCAAACTTTCAAATATAGTAAATGATTTTTTTTCTAATCTATAATCTATAATTTATTTATTTTTTATGTACTTATCAATAATTTAACTAATTTGTATGATTTCACTGTAGTAATACAATGAATAATGTAGAATGATTTTAGTACAATTTTTCAATTTGTTTAATTTTTTACAGACTTGATCTTTTCACATTCTATGAACTTCGTATTTCTACTCGAACACTAATCCATTTTTTGGTAGGTATAGTCAATATAATTAAGATGATAAATTTAAACGAGTCATTGTTCGATTCTTTTAATAAACCTACATATAAGGAATAACTAAACCAAGATTTTTTTTTTGTTTAAAAACTAGTAAATTCCTCATAATTTAGAAAATTGTTCAAAAATACATTGTGTATTTTTTAGTATGGTTATTAAAACATACCTATTCCAATAATAGGTGTGAATTCAAAAACATGTCCACGGCTTCACATATTATTATAGGTATAATATTTATAAATACAGTTTACGATTAGTTAATTTAAAATTGGAAGTATTAGTAGTAGGTATTGATAAATAAAAATTGAACTTTAAAACAATAATTATAATATACTTTTATATAGGTAGGCAGCCCCTAAAATTGTGTGTAGTACGGAAATTGAAGTGTGTAGTACGAAATTTAAAAGTGTGTTATTCAAATTCACATCAGTGACGTACGCAGGATTTTTCAAAATCAAATTTATTTGAAAATAAATAAGTAATCATTAAACACAAAATATAATGTTAAAAATATATATTATAATATGGGTATATAATATATATATATTATTTTAGTGGTGTATTTACAGAGAGGGGGTCCAGGGGTACTGAAAAAGAACCAACAAATATTAATTTTGAAAACTTAAATACCAAAACTTCATTTTTGTAGATAGAACTTTTTTTTAAACAATAATAATTAGAAATAGTGTTTGATGACTTGAAAATAATAATATAATATATAATAATGCCCTAAAATGAATATAATAACTATACATTTTACATTCTGAGCGGTGCAAAATATTTTCTATTTTTATTATGATATTAATTGGTCTTATATTTTTCTTTGATCAATTTATCGACCAAAAGACTTGACGTCATGATCTAATTTTTTACTGCGTACCCATTTTTTGGCATAAAATTTTATTAGCATGGTACTTTGAAGCGTTAATTTGTTGATTTTTTTAAAAACGCATCAGAAAAAACCATTAAAAAATAATGAAAAATATGAGTTAAAATAATGATTATTTCCTCATAAATCCGAAATTGTTGGTTTCAAACATTTTAAAATTATCACAGAGTACGTGTTTTTTCTGTATTTTTTAATACATAATGTTTTAATATTCAAACGTATATTTCAGCTTCCACTTAATGTATTTACGATTTAAAATTATTTTATAAATGAGATTAGAGTTTTGTAGTAATCAAAATTCGATGAATTGTATTATTATTATTACTAGGCTGTGGTTCTTAGGTAGATACCTACTTTTCTCATTTATTACCAAACTAGTGAATAATCAGTTTTAAAATTTTAAAAAAATGTATCAATTAAAACTTAAAAGTATACCAAATCAATGTATTAATATTATATTTTACAACCTCATGACCTATCCTGTAGTTGGTTTTCATGTAGTACTTCTGTCAAAGACTGTTAACTTTTTTGTCATGTATATGATTTAAGGTCATATTACATATACATATTTAGGCATAATTACTTATGCCTAAATACTTAAAATATTTTTAATTTTCAAATAAATATCTTCAAATAATTCAATAATAAAACCACCGTTATTACTGATATTTAATAATAATTTTTTAAATAGTTGTTGTTTAGTAGGTAAATATTTGAAAACAAAAACTCGTTTTAAATTTGAATGCAACTCATAAGAAAATATTTTATTATTAAAGCATTTATAGCTATTTATTTGATAATATATTTTTTCTAATAACATAAATTAATTTGACATTTAAATGACAACAAAAATAAAACAAAACGAATAACTTTAATTTGTACAACATGAAATATTTTGGTATAAATCTGTTTTACCAGCCTCCCTATTTTCTATTTATTTTTTGTGTTTGACGTAATTTAATACTCTAATGCATTCATTTCAAAACTGCAATCAGAAAATATTGGCCATTTTTCTTATTTTAATTTATTACCATTTGAAATTAGTGAGTTGGGCATTTTCCATATGGGTACCGTGTGCTATATGAATTAAAATTAAAATTTTCTTTTGGAACGTATATAGGTACCTATGTATTTTACATATTTTAACAAGTTAAGACTGTAAGAGCATTAATAAAGTCAGTATTTGTCAGCTGGACTTCGTTTTGAAGTTCACCTACTTACCACTTATATTGGGCTGAGGCCCAATATTTCTTTGCCTTTAAAAAAACAGTATTATGCATAAAGTAATATAGATAATATGTATTTACATATTATATTATAGTAAATAAAGCCATTATTAGCATTATTAATTAACTGTCAAGTAATAACTTATGTTTATTATAAATGTGTACTTAATAAAACTTATGTTTGGTATGAATAACTTTAAATATATAGCCGGCCGCCGGTATAAGTAGTATGTACTGCAAGCAGTGCAGGGGGGAACCCTCAGCACCATAGTGTACAGCAGCGCTCTGGTGTTAATGGGTTTTCCAAATAGTATAGTGCTAATATTCATGTTAGACTTGTGATTTAATTTTATTATTTGTAAATTGTGATAAATAAAACAAATTATTTTAAAAACGTTTATGAAATTAATTTATTGCTTTTATAAAACGAATAGGTAACTAAAAAGTATTATGTACCTATAGAAACCGGAATTTTAGCACGTTCGCACAGTGGACATTCCCTACCTTGTTCCCCATTACGGGCTTAGCATGAAAACGAAAAAACGAAAAAAAATAAAATAAATAAAAAAGTACGATACCTCACGGTTATTTCGTCCGACGACGGTGGTGGCGACCGTCGATATCCGGCCGACGACGACAGGATCCGATGGTTCGACGTCCGTGCCGTGCCGATGTAGCTCGTCGGTTATTGATGTCGTCGACGAATGTGCGTCCCCGATATGTGCTCGCAAATATTATCGACGTGAACGGCGAAAGTGACGAATGACGATTATTAATGAACTTGATAGTAAAACGATGCGTACAAATAACTACAACGACGCAATCAACGATGAATGGATACTGGATGTCCGCGGCACTTCAAACGGATCAACAGAAACTGCACATATGTCCATGCATCGTCCGTGGCGACTGGATGTTCGAATGTTCCAGAAACTTCGATTCCACGGGGTCTATTCTCGAAAACTACTCGAGGAAAAATGAACGACCGAGTGTACGAACGCCGCGATTTTTACGACGTAAAATAAAAAATCGTATTCTCGAAATGTGTACGAACTAGTGATGTTACGAACTGTTCGATTTTCGAACCGAACTAAACACAAAATAGTTCAGTTCAAATATCGAACCTAGAAAAAAAATTTGAAACTAATTTGTCGAATAACGATAAAAAGAAATGGAAAAATGTGGAATCCTTCTTTACTTAGATTTAAAATTATGTTTAAGAGGCACCTACTTAATACATTTTTATGCAAATATACATAATTAATAAAAAATGGTAATTTATATTATTGTATTGTTTTTTTTTTTATGAAGTTCGGTTCGGGTTCGATATTTTAATTGAATAGTTCGATTCGGTTCGGGTTCGAATAAAAAATTGGAAGTTCGTTTCGGTTCGGGTTCGTTAAAATTTTAAAAAGTTCGGTTCGGGTTCGGTTCGACCTCAAAAATCTGGGTTCGTAACATCACTAGTATATAACATACTAAAAGTCACTTTTTTTGGTATTCTCCAGAGGGGTTATGTTCCTCCCCCACCTCCCTAATGTATACC
Source organism: Pemphigus obesinymphae (assembly GCA_025469235.1). Taxonomy (NCBI): domain Eukaryota; kingdom Metazoa; phylum Arthropoda; class Insecta; order Hemiptera; family Aphididae; genus Pemphigus; species Pemphigus obesinymphae. Next base: position 11,853 of record JAIPRL010006219.1, read on the forward strand.
TATGGATAAAGTTCGAGCCACTTCTGACTGTTGTAAGGATTCAAAAATTTTCCTTTCCTTTGCCGTTCCTATAATCGTATAGATACTTGTTACTTAAATAGTCAAGTTTTACTCAAATTGGTATCTCGGCTAGTAGATAAGTAGGTTAGGGCGTTAGATATAAATGTATAATGTTCGTGTGTCATGCTTGTAAATCTGGCAGTGTACTTCCAAGTTTTTGCAACAGTAAATATATATTTTCATATTTATTTTATATTTTATTTAAGCATCAAGGGTGTGTCGCAGAGATATCATATTATAATGTTTATGTGACTAGATTTTGCACACAGGGATATGTATGATATTAAATTAATTTTTATTATTATTGTAAATAAAAAAACATAACTTTTGTGATTTTAAAATGTCTTTCCGTTCCTAATAGTATTCAATTTACAATTTTGTAAAAATGAGTTTTAAATTTACAAAAATCATACATCGCTTAATTTATTATAATACTAAATATACCAATAAAGATATTACATCATTTTCGAGATAGTTTAATATGAATTATTATTCGTTTGATCATACATATATTTTATAATTTTGTTTATAATTAAATAAGTTATTCAAGTTTTTATTTGTTCTATGCAATTAATTGTACGTCATTATAACATTAAAATGAAACTCGAAACCAATTTTTACTCATCATCATACCAATTATATCGGAGCAATTTCGTTTGTATATATGCACCTACTCGTCTTTTAGAAAAATTTATAATCTGGATCAAATATCAAAATATAATGATGTTGAATTTGGTTAAGGTTTATGATAATCATATATTCTTTTCAACTTTTTATAAAAATACGCCTGCACTTTGTAAGTTTCTAACAAGCGAAATATAGTTTATTTTTTTATTTTAGGATATATTGTATCACAAAATTGGTAATTGGATAACATGACAGGCATTTTTGTATGTCGCTAATTGGTATTATTTTTAATTTTTTCGGTTACAGATTATTGATAATTTATTCATTTTTTGGTTTGTATTAGAAAAATATTCATTTTTAATATTTTATTTTATAGTATTATATTATATTATATTTTTAACTATAATATTTTATAGTATTTCAGTCACAAGTGCTGAAGTTTATTTGATATATGATTATAAATAATATATATATAGTATATATAAAAAGTATACAACATAATTTATGTTGTACACTTTTTAATATTTCGCTATGTAATGGTATGTACCAAATTTAATTCAATATTGAAAATCTAGATTATATAAATCACGAGTTGGTATAATATTGACAACAGTCACTACAAATCTTAAAATTACTGTTTTATTTTTACAATGTGAAATAGGAAGAAAATATTTTAAAAATGTAATTACTGACTACATAATTTGGTTTTTGATTATTTTATATTTTTCGCATCTTTTCTCATAAAAATATACAAGATACAGGAAAGAACGGTATACAGGTACAAGATACATTTGTTGCATCTACGATACTGCCCAGCCTAGGTACGTTACTATAAATATTATGTTAATATGTTAATATATATATATCGTAAATAATACTATATTATTCAATTTTTCATATTTAATAACTGTTCTTTCCTGAATCAATTTTTTTTAAATTATTTGGTTCATTTTTAAATATTTTTATTACAATCATTAACATTTTGAAATGAAAATATTACTATTTTGAACTGTTGACATTTTTGGATAACTCATTTTTATTATTTTTACATAATGAATTTACGTCAAAGTATTAACCTCAGGGTTGTTTATAAAACATTTTTGTTGTTTTAATGTTTTTTTTTAAATTATTTTTTAACAAATATATTTAATTGTAGGCTTATATTAGATGTTTTTACAATTGAATAATCATATTGGTCAGTTTTTAACAGTCAAAAATTGATAAACTATATTATTACTTCTTAGTTCTTAGATAGGTAGTCTTTATCATTCATTATTGAACTAAGGAATATTAAACATACAAATTTCATGTAGATTTATAAATTATATTTTAAAATTTAATTGAATAAATATTCCTATAATATTGTATAGTACTACAGTACATTCGAAGTCTTGTGTTGACATTTAATCAGATATATAAATGTTAAATTTACAAAATTCTTAATTTGACAATAAATATCTTAAAAAAATAAGAATAATGAAGAAATTTAAACTTAAGAGGAGGCTATGCATCCTCCATTTTAGCGGTATTAGAATGCGTTTACGCTCTAAAACTACAACTTTTCTCTGAATAATCACAGAGTCAAAATGTATACAATATATGAAAGATGAGAATATTTACTATGTCGTAGCCTGGAGTTTTTTTTAGTTAAACATTTTTTATATTTTTTTTTAATTTTAAAATTTCACGATTTTCAATTACGGATTTTAGGCTTTCAAAAAACCACATTATAAAACGTTACGGCATAGTTAATATTTTAATTTTTCATTGATTTGTATGTAAAATTTGTATACATTTTGACTGCAATTATACAGAAAATAGTTGTAGTTATAGAGCGTGAACGTGATTTTTAACAAATATCGTGATAACACAACAATTAAATATGGTACTAAAACATGACTTGGATTTTTATTTTTCTTAAAATTTCATAAAAATTGCCCCACCCCTTAAAAATAGGGTGTAGCGTTCTTTTAACTATACGTCTATACTCCAAAAATTATACATGATACTAATATTTGATCTACTTACAATTCCAATATATAAATTATTTAAAAAAATATTTTTTATAAATTAAGATTTTTAAATTTAAAATTTATTAAAAATATTTTTAGTTTTGTAAATATAATTCCTGATTATTTTACAGAAGAATTAATTTTTTTATTTATTTATTTTTTTTTTGTAAATTTGTCATATTTAAAAGGATCACTTGAGTTAATGATTATTAATTTATTTATTCATTTATTTATTTTAAATATATGGACAAAAGTCCTATTATAATACCAAAAGTGTACGATACAATTATAGGTTAAATCTAATTTATATTTAAAACTAAAAACTAAGACCGAAACTAGATGTTTCAAATCAAAATATACAATATTAAAAAATACAATAGAATTAATACCCATAAGTAGAAAAATAATCAAGAACTACTAATAATATTCAAAAATAAATTTATTACTCGCAGTCATTAAAATATTGGCAGGACAGTTCAGAATGTAATTCCTATTGAAACACATTTGATAAAAGGTTTTAGGATCACGGGTATTGATAGAGTTTATTTTTAATCGGATAAGAAAAATGAGTTCAGGGTAATCGGTATAGCCTAATATTCAGTCATGTAAGAATTTAGAGAGTAAAAGCGAACGTTTGTCATTAAGAAAAGATAAATTCAGATAATTTAGAATATTATGGTATGGCCCATGAATAGGGCTATAAATATCAAATTTAAAAGAAATACAGCGAAGAAAATTATTTTATACTGACTCAATAGTTTCACTCTGTTTAGATGTATTATTTATCCAAATCAAAGGGCAATATTCGCGAGTAGAACAAATGAGAGAGCAGTGTAGTGTTTTCAAAGCTGTCGGATCATTAAATGATCGACATGTGCTTTTAATAAATCATAGATTGTGCTTGCTTTATTCTTAATCATTTTAGTGTGGTTGAAAAAATTTAGTTTAGAGTCGAAAATTACATAGATCATTAAAGCTAAATACTATTTATACTTATTTAACATACATTATTATTAAGCAAATTTTCAAATATGTATTGATTTCGTAATTTATGTAGAATTGATGCTTTAGAAAAGGTTTTAAATTTCAATTATTTCAGAGTAAATCACTTCGGAGAAAACAATTTGATTACATTTTTAAACATTTTTCGCCTCCTTCGCTATAAAATATTTATAAATTTCAATCAGTTAAACGTATTTTTTGCTTTTTAAATGTATTAATTATTTGTAGTTTTTAAGGTATAGGTACATTTAATTATAATTAAAAATGATAACGCTGATTCGTAATTTATTCATAATTAATGCTTCAGAAATTACATAATATTTAAATTACATTATATTATTATATGTAGAAGGAGTGACAACTGAATTGTATATTTATTTTTGTTTAGTACAGTATATTTTATAATATTGTGGATTAAATTAAATATGATTAACTCAAAAGCAATATTATAATGAGTCAAACATCATTAATATATGTTAAAATTTATTGAGTAAATAATTAATATAAGGTACGAAATAAATTAAAATTTGATAAAATTTACTTAACTTAACTTTATTTTAAGTTTTAGAAATTGAGCAGTGAATGTACAAATTGATGTTATTTATTTATTTTTTATTTAAGAAAAAAACTTCAGTAGCAAGGGCAATTAGCTGTACATGGTATACCTATTTATTTATTATGAATTTTTTTTTATATTTATATATTTATATATGGCAAACAATGTGTTATAATAATTTATTGGTAAATTTTATATTCAAATACAATGTTGTTGTGTGGTTTGTGGAGTTTGAACGTCTTGAGGAACACGTTTTTTGGAGGTTTTGAATGGCGTCGGGGTATGAGCCGACTATTTCGTAAAGGTTCGTCGATAGATAGTGTTCTTCCCGGAGTTCCCGACTATAGGCACTCTGTCAATACGTTTGACTGTCTGAGCCACATGTATGATGACAGTTTGGGAATTCTCCGTTTTCCATAAAGTTAGTCGAGTGTGTCTGATTCGAATTCGGTTAAAAATGATTTCTTATTTTCTTGATTTTTTGAAGGATTTCCATTGTAGTATGTTTTGTTTTATTTCACGTAATTTGTATATATTTAAATATAAAATGTATTTATAAAAAAAGTGCGCACTTTGCATATCGGACAGTATACATTGTATTGGAAAAATATGATAAATCATTGCATTTAATAAAACAATTTTGAGCGGAGTTTCAGTATAAAAATTTAAAAAAAAAATGCTAACCATGACAATTTTATTTTTTATTTTTGTTATTTCTTCTATGTTCATAAAATATTTTCACTAAAAAAGGTAGTTTTTTTACTTTTTAGGAAACTACTGAAAATTTTTTAAAATGACTTCTTTATAGTACCAACTAAAACCAATTTGTTATCAAAAAGCTCTTTGCTCCAAAACTACTAAATTTCTTCTACCCGAAAAATTATAAATACATACAACAAAAAAAAAAAGAACATATTGTAAAACCAATTGATAATTGATATCCCTTCCTTTAAAAATCCTAAAAAAAAAAAATCGATAACCATGACAATATCATTTTTTATTATGTTTTTCACTCTACAACTCTAAAATATTTTCATTATAAAAGGTAGCTTTTCATTTAAGAAAATTACTGGAACATTGATAAATTACCTTTTCAAAGTACCAACTAGAACCCATTTTCTATCAAAAAGATCTTTACTCCATTATATTTAACTCCTTCTGATTAGAAAGTTACAGAGAATAAAAATAAACATCATTGCGAAACCATTGTTAAATCTATAAACTGATATACGTTTAAATCATTTAAAAATTTTGTAGAGAATTAGTTAAAAAATTGGTTTTAATTACTTTTTTCATGTCGGGTATAATAATAATATATAACTAATCTAAAATATATGAAAATCGAAAAGTATTTTTTCAATTGGCCTATGATATTTAGAATTAATATTGCTTTCACAATGATGTGTGTGCTTTTTTTTAATTTCAGTGTTTTATATAATAAAAGTAAGTTATTTTAAATTTTGGTGCATTTTCTCTCTAATGAATTTCTATATAGAAAATTATTTGAGTATAGATGGGTGACAATATTGATAGTTATAATGAAAATTCAAAGTTCTATATTGTGTATAAAATATTTCACACAGATTCTTAAAAGTCTTATCTTGAACAATGTACAATATAGAAGGATAGAATCAATTTATTTGAAGCTAACGACATACAAAAATTAACAATAGATGAATGGATTTATTTAGTTTTTACTCGGATTTTTACATCGTTATAATAATTACACAAATATTGAATATTATAAATTATTATTATTATGTTATTTTACGGATGATTGAAAAACGTTAACATATCAAACCCTGTATGCATCAATCATATTATAATATAATATGCTTACTAATTTTATTACGGAAATTTGAAACATTAAATCGAATAACCTATAGTGAAATATTATCATAAGTCAAAACTAATTTATAGAAAAGACAAAAATCTCAATATTATTTGGAATGTTTTTCAATATATTTTTTGTAGTCCATGTCGATAGTCATCAAATTAATTTCAAATAATTTCTATGTAATGGATTTGCTGCTTATAACAAATTCATTTATGTAATAATAATTATTATATGTATAGTGTATACCTATATCATATATAAATAGTTCAATATTTAATTAAACCCTTTTCTAATCCATTTTTTCAATAAAAAAATTACGATTCAATGTTTAAGAAGTTAAACAAATTATTAGGATTTCATTTCTTTAAGGGGGAAAAAAATATATTTCGATAGATTTATTAAACTTTTTGAAAAGCAGTGCCATATATGTTGACTACGTTTTTATTGCCAATGTTATTTCCTGTATATTTAATTACTTTTATCTGATAAAATGACGGTTTAGAATTTAAGATATATTATGAGCTGCAATAAATTGGCAATAATTTTAACAATATATATAATTTTATTAAGTTTATGCAGTTTCACTGTAAATATATTTCTAAAGAAATTACCCTAATATTGTTTGTAATTGGTGTTGAATATCTTATCATAATTTTAAAGGGTCTGCACATTTGTATGTTTCCAAATAAAAAAATCGTATTCAATTTTACAATTTGAAATTGATACAAAATTTATTAAGTGATATACAACGTATACATATACATATACGTGATTAATAAAAATTTAAATAAATAGTATTATAAGAAGTATATATATTATATAGCCATTAGTCTGTTATTTACGAAACATGTTTATTTTCCCCCATTTCAAAGTTGTTCTCTGAGTGACACCAACGTATTTAAACGAGCCCAGTGGCGTATTTACGGTGCCGGAGTGGTCTTGGGTTTTCACCCCCACCAGAAGCAAAATGAAATCATCAAAATGTATCATTTATTTTTAGAACCTCTTTTAGGCTTTTTACGAATAAACTATTAATTGTAAATTGCTCAGATAGTAGCCCGCCGTACACGTTCAAGACGCCGCACATTGTGGTCGGTCAGTGGGTATACCAGAACCAAAAAATATTGAATTAAAAATCATAAATAGATGTCTATATTTAATTTTTGTAGATATAGTTTTTAAACAATCACTGAAAAAAGTAATAAGAATACCTTAAAAATGAATATAAGGACTATATTTTAGATTCTGATATCGGTGTACGTAAAATATTTTTAATTTTACGATGATGTTTATTTGTTTTATATTTTTCTACGAGCAATTACTGACCAGAAGACTTGACGTCATGATGAAACTTTTTCATGCCTACCCATTTTTTGGTAAACATTTTATCAGAATGTACTTTGAAGAGGTAATATGTTGATTTTTGAAAAATACATCAGAAAAAACTATCGAAAATGATGAAAAATACGGGTTAAAATAATGATTATTTACTTATAAATTCCAAAATATTGATTCTAAACATTTGGAAATTTCACAAAAGGCCTATGTATTTTATTCAAGTTTAAAAAAAATTAAAAATAGGATTTTAATAATAATTAATATACCTACCTATAAATATTATTTTAAATTTAAAATGTTCTAAAAGTTGAATTGAGTTGATTGAGTATTGATTTGAGATTCCTATTAATGTATTTACCATTTAAATGATTTTACAAATATGAATAGAATTTTTTGGTAATCAAAATTCGATTAACTGCATTATTATTACTAGGATGTGTCACGTGGTTCTTAGGTACTTTTTTCATTTATTACTAAACTAAAGAATAATGAACTATAGAATTTAAAAATAAATGTTTAAATATAATATACATTTTATACCTAAATATAAAATTTAATATTTAAATATCAATTTGAAATTAAAAGTATACTAAATTAATGTTTTAAATGTATATTAATTTTACAACTAATATCAATACTGTAGTTTGTATATTTATGTAGTATTTCTGTAAAAAAATGTTAACCTTTTCGTCAGGTATATTCTATGACTAGATATTAAACATAAATTATTCTTAGTTTTCAAATAAATATATTAAAACTATCTAAAAATAATACCACCATTTACTGTACCTACAGTATTTTTTTTTTTTTATATATTACTGTTAGAAATTTAAGAAAAATGTAGGAATAGAAAATATATAATGTTGAAAAATTATTTTGTTACCTATTTTTATCCGCGTGATACAAAATATTTTACAAAATAATATTAAAAAAATATCAAAATTAAGTACATTTAAGGCTAAAAATGTAAAATATAAAATTAAAATTAAATATTTTGAATAGAGATTATTTACAAAAATAGAGCATGGACCATGCGATCCCCCTAGAAAAAAGTTGAAAATACGCCACTGAACGGACCCCATTAAAGAGTTGAATTTAAATAAAATAAAGCATAAATAATATGATATTGCGAATTTTATTATGAACAACGGGAGAGAAATTTAATGCGTAATCTACAGTAGTAAGTTTTGACTTTTGATCATATTTTACCTTATCATTTTATACTTATATATAGATATAACTTTATATACGTGACTTCACATCAAAGTAATGCCATTAAAATCATTGAACATTTTTGAAATTTGATATATATTTTTTTAAATATTTATTTTTATCCATTACTCCATTCGTTATAGTGTTATACTGAGTCGCAACTACTCACTAGTCAGTATCTATTATAATACATAGCGATGAAATATTATATTCACATCACGCGTTAATATGAGAATTTCAAAAATTTGGGAAAAACTTAAAACCCGTTATATAAAGGAAAAATACTGACAATTACTTCTAATTTCACAAAACCCTTTGAAATTTAAACACAACATAGAGGTAACGCATACCATATTGTTTATTTGTAAAACTATAAATGTAACTTGTCTCCACTATTTATAAACAACATTTGCTATATATCAAGGAATGGTGAATAATAAACTTTATACAATTCTGGATGATATATTAATAAAAAATACACACACATATATATATTATATATATATATACATAGTAATATTCTATTTCGTATATTATATTGTGAAGATTTATAATTAACTTCAACGCAATTTTTATAAGGTCCCGTACACATCAGAGTTATCTTTTTAGCTATAAATATAACACGTAACTCCATGAAACATACAATTTATTACTTTGATTGGATTCCGAAAAGTAATTTAAAATTTAAAATTTCATCTCATAGCCTAATTATATAAGTACTTAATTCAGTCAAACTGCACGAGAAAACTTTAAATAGGGTGGTTAAAATTACTTTATTCAGTTTTTGACATAATATTATTTTACTTTAAGATTAAAATACCATAATATTTCATTTACGTTCTGAGTTTATATATACGTATATCCTTCATCCTTATGCAAATATCTATGATATGATGTCAAGCTTTGATATTAAATTTAGTTTTAGCTGTATACATATTTATATTAATTATCTGGTTTTTATTTAGTGCAAATAAATCGTAACAACCATATAGGTAGGTTTAAAAACATAATAAAATAATTTAACTTAGTTTAAATAATAATTTTTACTGAAAATATTGGCCATATTATTATGCTTAGTTGGGTTGGATAAAACTAATAATTTATACAATGTGTAAAGTTTTATTTTAATTGTACCTATTACACGTTACGACACAATTCAACATGTTTTCAAATAAATTAAATAGTTCACACAGATAGGTAAATGTCCATAATTTATAATTTAATTTATTTTAAGCCGTTGTCGTTGAAAAAACCCCTTAAACTTTGCGTTTATAATACAATTATTTACAATACCGTAAAAGTTGAACGGAACGAAATAAAAGTTCGTTTTCATGTCAACTGTTAATTTTTTGACTTTGATTATAATATAATATTGTTCTCCAATCAAAATAATGTATACATGTCATGCATTTACAAACAATATAGTATATTATATAAGTCCCTGGCATACACTTTACGATGAATGACCTGTTGTGCAATAAATTAATATAGATTTTTTGTAAACATCAGACAAGAATAATGTCTAAAACCGAACAATTGAATAACTATACAATAAATACAGGAGGGCAAACTATAGATATGTATATAAGTAGTGGTTACATATATATTTATATATATATAGGTACGTGTTTATATTTTGACCCCTAATGGAAAATATCCTATCTGAAAACGTATATTTTTTTATACGTGGGCTGTTTTACTAAAGTAAGGAATAAATACGAGTAATATTATTAAAAAAATTAAAAATACAAGCTGAAATTAAAAAAAAAAAACAATGAATTATATATTATCTTATTTTTAATATGAAAATTAATATTTTATACAACTTCTCCCATAGTGATATAAATTTTTGTAAAGTACGACACTTGTATTTAAACTAAAAGTATGCGTTCATAAATTTTTATCACTTTCAAAATTCGTCACTTCAATAGTTTAAGATAGAAATATCATATTTGTATTCAATTTATTTAAATATGTAAATTATTGTAAAGTGAATCATGTGTAATGATATAGTTTTGATTCAGTCGGATTAATTTTCAAGATTTAATTTTTTTACAATTATTATTTTATACATTTTAAGTTAAAAGAAACAATATAAGAAAAGTTAATCTGTAGGGAGGTGGTGATCGATGGATAGGATATATGTATTGAATTTGAAAGCAATACAAAGCAATTTTTTTCTATAAAACGATTTTGAACGAAGCTCAATATTGTAATATATTTTTGTAAATATATAGTTTATTAAATTCACAGGTATTATATTCGAATTGGAAAGAAAATTTTGATAATTCTATCATGTTAATATATAGCTCTAAAATACATATAATGTTTACACTTCAGGACTTTAGGATAATTATTTTTAGAATAAAATTATGATAAAATAATCATTTTAAATTTTAACAAAAATGTGGTTTTACCATTATTGCATAATTTTTTCGTAAGATTTTTGTTTGTTAAAAAAAAAAAAAAAAAACGACCTCTTTAAAGTACTGTATAGATAAAATTTGCTATCGAAAAATGTGTTGCATAAAACATTTGGAGCATTTCTTCTGGTTGACATACAAAAAAAAAACAAAACACTTAATTGTAAAACCATTGCTCAGAATCTAAAACACTAAATTCCAGAATAATTTATATATTTTTAAAAACACTATGTTTGAAGTATATGACCTTATAGGCAATTGCTAATTATCAGTGTCATAGTTGAATAAAATTATTACTATAGCTGTATCTTATATTCATCCTTAAGGCTTAAAGTATTTATGGTCAAAACACAATTTTTTCTAAAATAATCGAATGTTTTAACACTGAGCTATAAAACAATACTATCCTAATTTTAAAATAATATAATAGTAATTACATTATAAAATAATTATAATTAACAATCATAATATTTAGAAATAATAGGAATCGTAAATATAAAAAAATAACTGTAACCATAGATTAAGTATATAATAATAGTAAAAAGGTTAAAGTGCACATACACTATTATGATACATGATGTTATATATTATATCTTTAAGATACCGATTTGATTATATTTTGTGAAAGTGTCCATATAAAACCACTGATTAAACCATTTCAACAATTTTATCGGTATCGTATGGTGTATCGCAGCAGTGAGCAATTTTATAAAATAAAAGCGTTACACACAAATTGCCACCAAAATATTTTTTCCTGAAGAAGATTTTCCTACTTTTTGATTTCCGATTTTAGAATTATAGTTCATTCAAATTTCCCCCATATCAGATAGTTGTACTCGATTTGTCTCCAATTAAAGTTAGAATATAAATTGATAATCGATAATAGATTTTTCAGTTCCGAAAATTATTATTTTGTTGTCTTAATGTACTATAATTATTATAAATATATATACATATATATTTATATATTGAATTAATAAGTTACGTAAATTTTAGATTTTGAACATAGTGAGAAATTTATTCATTTTACGTGATACTATGTGTGATGCCAAAAATTACGTAAAAACCCGAAAAAGATATGTGGTCATAAAAATCGATTAAATCGTTTAATGTTCATTTATTTATTAAATCTTTAATATATTATATCGATATCAATAAATATTGAGATATATCGTGAGGCAATTCGAGTGCACCCAATAAAAGGAACTTAGTTGACTAAACTCGTTACTTTTACCGGTATACCTAATAATGTTTTTATGTTATTACATATTATTTAATAATAAAAATGTATTTATCCTCGTATTATAAAAAACAACAAATTTACAAAAAAAATAACTTTTTTTGTTTTTTATTATTTATTTTTCAATAGTTAACTAGTAGTTACTTATAATCGTTTTTTGAATTCTCTCAGTACATATTCTCTTTCTTTTATATATTATTTTTTATAAAATATATTTATTTATATAATGTTTTTTTTTTGTTTAACTTAATATTATCCCAAATTAATAATGCTATTTTATAGGTTTTTTGGCACTTAAAACTATTAATATTTTAATAAATAATTTATATTTTAAACGACTTTATCCAAATAATAAATTATAATTAAGTATAAAAGTGCATCGTGGCTTTGTTTTGAATGACTCTTAAGCTAATTTGGTTATTATATAATGTACAGATTTTCATTATGAGCCGTAAATGGTTTTACATTAATTTCTCATCAAGATAATATTAAAAATGAATATATTAAAATGAAACTAAAAAACTTAATGTACATAATATTATATCATCTAAAGACTTTGGAAAATTTACAGAGTTTAAACCAGGGCTTGGAACCGGCGGCTATCTTAACGATTTCTGATTTTGGTTTTCCAGAGGGTATATATATTTTACCTGTTGTGCTCACTGGTTTTAAAAACCTAAAAATGTCATTTCAATTTTAAGTGAACATGAGTTAAAAAAAAATATAAGTATTGGTTACTACAGCTTTCAGTTTTATATTTTATATTTGAGTTTTTACCACTTATTATTACTATTTATTACTCTTTACTGTAGTGTATGTTGATGCGGTATATTGTATATTGATGAAAAATAATAAGAAGGTTCGTTAACAGATTTTTTTTTAACAAATGGTTGAGGTGTTTTAAATATTTCTGAACTAAAATCTTGTGACTGATCCTTGTTTTTTTTGATAGGCTAATCTATATCTGGGTTCCGAGAGCTGAATCATATTGAATTTTTCTTTTTGATAAAATATTTTCATCAATGATGCGAACATTTATAGTTATTATTATTAATTTGTGGAGAAAAGATTGTAAGGTATAAAAACTCCAGAGAGAAATAGAGAAGAGAAAAACAAAAATGTTTTATATATTCGACGATGCATCTAGAGGGGCGTGCACTCCATCAATCAATTACCCATAACTCATAATTATAATTTATAACATATACTAACTCACATTCCTTTCTCATATATAGAAAAGAATAATTTTACATGACTACTGTTATAGCAGAATAGTAACCCTACTAAAGAAAATTTAAGCAACTTCGTGTGGAGATTTTAAAATGTTAAGTCTTCTATCTCATGTATCTAAAATATTGATGAAAATAGTATACAAGATAATAATTAATAAAGTGAAATAATATTTGAAAAATAATCAATATGGGTTCAGAAAACGAATAGGAACTAGGGAGAAAATACTAACATTTGGAGTTCTAGTAGAGAAGCAAATAACTCGGAATAAAGAAACGTACCTTACATTCATTGATATAGAGAAATCATTTAACTCTATTAATTATTGGAAAATAATGTTTACAACATTGCAAGAAATAGGAATAGAACAGAAAACTTTTATATAATCTATACACAAATTACACAAATTAGAATACTGCAATTAGAATAGATAATGAAACAATCAATGCTAAAGTGAGAAATGGAGAAGAATAATTGCAGAAGAATAACATGATTTGCAAATAGCTCTCACAGTAATGCAAAGCACTATAAAAATACAAAATGAACATAATTACTAACATAACCCGCAATTCGATTTAACATTTATTTAGATAACCAACTTTTAACTCAAGTAAAACAATTCAAATATTTAGGAAGCTTAATAGCATCAAACGGGTAAATCACATAGGAGATACAATAAAGAATTTGACAAGCCAAATTAATATTTATTAAGAAAAATAAATTAATCTCATCAGAACAAAGAGTAGGTATAGGAATTAGGAAAACTGTTATAAGAATGTATGTATGGAGTGTAGTTTTATATAGCTGTGTGACCAGGTTAGAGAAATACGAAATATAATAACTGCAATAAAGAAAAGACTATGGGAAATGATTAGTCATAGTGTGGCACCACATAATAATTGAAGGAATCGTGGAAGGACGGATATCTGCTGGAAGACCAAAAAATAAATACATCCCTAAACTAAAAAAGGATTCAGGTGAGATCAATACTTATGTTGAACTAAAACGACTGTTTTTTTTATTCTAACGAGAATTTGAAGAAATGGAAGACTAAGTTATATGTTGTAGACTCTATAGACTCAAACAACAAAACAAAAACTATAAAAATTTAAAAATATATTAGGTCTTTCTACTTTATGTATTATTTTATCACATATTATAAATAAGTTTATGTAGGTAGTATAAAATCTGCTTTTAATCATATTTTAAGTGGTACACAAGAGTTTTGAAAATATAATAATATTTTAAAAGATATTTTACCTTTTAGTGAGTTTTAATGGTTTTAACCAGAATCTAGATTATGCATTATACTATAAAATATGACCCTAATTATTCGAGACAGATTTTTTATATCATTCCTTGAAAAAAGCTTCTAAAAACGATATTAATATATATATTGATATAAAGATTATATAATAATAATATTTTTATGAATACAAAATATAAACATTTACAATATTATATAATCCATTATTCTATTATTATTCAATACGTTATACATCACTTTGTATTCTATAGTCCATGGATTTTAAAGAAGTCTCTTGGGGAATGGGATGCTGATACATGAGCACCAAACCATGAGTTCAAATGGATTTTTCAATTTCTAATATTATATCGGTGGCTTAAATTCTCAGAATATAAATATTACTTTTCTTCAAGTTTTTTCTTTATGTCTTCCGTTTCGTTGTTTATTTTTCAAATGTTTTTGTAGACAATTATAGCCATTATTTTATAATCATATTTTATCATACCCTTTATATTTTATTCAAAATAAATAAAAATAGCACAAATTATTATCTGCACTATTGATAAATATAATGTTAATTTAAGCACTTCCTTTACAGGCACTCAAAAGGATCCTTGAATCTTACAAAATTTAAATTCTTATTGTACCAACCTAAAATATTTTTTGGAGTGTGAAAGTAAAGTATAAATCAATATAAACAATTTAAAAACCATATTAATATAATATATTGTGTATCATATACTATAATAATAATCGTATAACAAATGACAATACATTATGTAGGTATACAATTTATTACAGCATTACAGTTAGATAAACATATTGAAGTGTTTTTATTAACTTAAAAATAAATTTATCAAGAAAATAGTATTATTTATAATAATATATATGTAGGTACCTATAATATAAAGTATTAATTAAATATACAAACTCATAGTAGATGTATTATGTATAGCTATTAATTAGGTATACCGTGTTTATACGTAGTTTATTTTTTTTTTTTTTGAAAAATATTGCGTATCTCGAAAAATGTGATGTGATAAATTTGGATTTTTATTTTTATTAATATGCATTTAAAACGTTTTATTTTTATTATTTTACATTTGACATTTCGTGTCGTGAATAGATATCATAATATACTTTGTCTCAAAATAGATTATACCGGCCGCCTGACCCGTTTTCGTTCAGTAGCGCGCATTTGGTCTAGTAAACCGGTTACTCACCAAGTGTTTGTGCCGGATCGTCAGACATGGTCGTTAAACGACCGTTATACAGCACGTTCTAAATGCCCAACGTTCCAATGTCCCTCCTCGACATTTTATGACAACGATGTATATATTATACCTATGTTTTTATTTATTTTTATTTTGTTTTTTTTTTTTATGACAGCGATGTACTTATAGGTATTTATTATCTGATTTTTATTTTTTATTACGACATTGCGTGGGCTCAGAACCAAAAAGTGCTATCTAAAAATATCAAATTGTTCAGGAGAGCATTTATAAACTTCAAACAGTTATATCTTTCTTCGTAAGCAACGGATTATTATGATTGCTGAATTTATGAACAAATAAAGTTGTAATGTTTGAACTACATAAATATGAGTTTCATGTAAAACGCATAACTGTATTAAAAATTAAAAAAATAAAAATAAAACGGATTAAGAACCAAAAAGTGTTATCGATAGTATCTTTTGGTTGTGAACATTTTATTTTTCCTATAGTTGGAACTTTTTGGTTCTGAATAAAATGAATGTTATGTTATAAGTGTTG
>JAIPRL010006220.1:2808-28390 GCA_025469235.1 Pemphigus obesinymphae
CCCCCCCCCCCCCCCCCCCCCCCCCCCCCCCCCCCCCCCCCCCCCAAAAAATGTGAAAAAATTATATACTTCTCTTCAAAACATAAAATAAGCAAAAAAAAAGGTCATCGACTTTTTTTACTATTTGCCGACTGAAATTAATTTTGCCAATTGAACTTAATTTTTCCGACTGCTTTTCGAAGTTGGGGGAGGGGGTACCTCAGCACTCGAGACAGCCCTGATAGTAGCTATTAATTAAAAAAATAAAAATAAGAAACAACATTATAATTTTTACTCACTTTTATATACAAGGTCTTTCTAAAATTAATACCAAAAATGCACACACATATTCAGTAAGTTGATACATTGATGAATGTTTTGAAAAAAATGTTCTCCCTTTTAAATCTATGCTTTTAGATTGTTATTTGTAGTATGTTGAGATTAATGTAAAAATAAATACACGATGATATTTTCTGCTAAATTCTCATACGAATTGATATGTATTCCCTAATTTTTGACCATTTTCGAACGTGCTCAGTGTCACCTAATGCCATGATGAAAAAAGTGATGGACATATCGATTCATAAGAGAAATTTGCAGGAAATATTAATGATGTTTTTTTATTAATTATCATGAAATTAAAATACATGATGCATGTATTTTAATATTTTAGGAATAAATGTAAAAAAATACAAGTTTTTTTTATTAAAAACCGTGTTCAAAGGTACCTTTTTAGACGTTAATAAATAAATTATGCCATAATAATATTTTCTACAAATTTCTCATTTGAATCGATATGTCACATAACTTTTTTCACCATGGTGACATCAGGCGACACTCATGAGCGTCAAAACGTTATAAATGGGTGAAAATGAGAAAAAATGTATGTAATATATTGATTTGTATGAAAATTTTACAGGAAATATAATGGTGCATTTAATTAAAAATTGATTAGAAATTTAGTTTTTAAAGGTAGAAAAAAATTCAACATTTTCAATATTGTGTCACTCCAGTCCCCACTGAATATGTATACGAATTTTCGGTATTAATTTCAGAAACACCATGTATCTAAATATGTATAAAACACTTAATAACACAAATAATAGATACATTAAACTTTTTCTATAATTTTCGCAATTCATTAATTTAAAAATATGTAATTGATACTCATTATAAATAAATTTATTATATCTATATACTCATATAAAATATAAATTAATATTTAAGAAAAAATGCAACGCGTTCGGTATATTATATTAAAAAATTAATGTTTTAGATTGAGTACCTCCTACAGTTTTTGACAAAAAGTAATTATCAGATAATAAAAAATGATACAAAAAGTTTAATTATATTGTTAAAAGTAAAAGGCGGATTCATTGGAGTTTTAATAAGCATGTATTGCATGACGGCGTTAATGACAGATCCATAGTCTAATTTTGGGAAACTGAGAAAGCAAACAAAAATAGTTTAAACATTTTATACAAAACTGTGCGTCTGTGAGTACTGTGTAGAATGTGTGGAATGTGTACCTTTTTAAATTGAACAGTGTATGTATAATATTTTCAACTGTTTTTGTACATGTACCTATTCACCAACATGATATAATTGATTATTTAAGATGAAGAAGCTACACATTTTTAATGAAAAACTTGTATTAGCATTTCTCATTTTATAAACTTACAAACTTCTTAAAAGTACGAAAAAAAAATAGATAACAACATTATCTAGTATATATATATATATATATATATATATAGGTATTCTATGTAGGTAGCGGTTTTTCGATATATGTATTAATTTTTTCAAAGTTTATTGTTTTTAAAATGATTAATTTTTGAAGAACTCATATAAAACATATTTGCGTATGAAAAAATTCATGGTTACAAAAATTACGAATTCCTTACAAAAAAGAGCCCATTTTGAGTACAAAAATTCAAGGCGCCGCGCGGGTGCCAATAAGAGTATATTGAACTTTGGTCATGTCAAAAAATAGCCATGTATGGAATTAGACCATTGATTATAAATTATATATTGATTATAATCAATGGATTAGACATAATATACCTACGTTCTTTATTTTTTGTTTCATCTTTCTACAACAGAGGAGTATTATAGAGGGGGATCGACTGGGTTCAACCCCTCCCCCATCCAAGACAACTTCTCCATTAGAAATATCTAGTTGGGGTTTTCCTTGTAATTCCGGAAATAATAATTGTAGAAACTTACACCTGGTATATATATGTATTTTAGTACTTTTTTATATCATACAATTTTAATCAAAATTTAATCGATTTATGGCTATTTTTAGAAATTATAAGTTTTGAGATATTATAAAAGTTGAAATATTATAGGTTTTTAGTCCTTAGAATTTAATTCTACAAGTATGTCATCTGCAGTACTTAAAATGTACTTTAAAATTTATAAATTATTAGATTTCTTTCATTTCTTAAAAATTGCCTATACCTACATAATCCCTTATAAATCGCAGATGTTGCGGTACCTTAAGGAGACGTCGCACTGAATATTTTCAAAAATATTATTATTATTGTATAATAACACAACATGTTTAGGTAAAACAAATTAAACTACAATTTAAAATAATTTTAAAGTTAAAACATTTATTACAAAATTAATAGAAAATACAATTTTGGAGATATACTCATCGGTGTTTTTTTAAAAAAAGTTACAGTGTTTTAAAAATTAGGAAAAAAATAGTATTTTGTACCTTCGATAACGAGCTTAATACTTAGAAAATTGTAAGACCCCAATGTAGTTATCTCTGAAATGTTGTAATTTACAAATTTTATAATAGGTTTTAATTAGCGTTTAAAACCACTTTAAAAACCATTTTATCTGTTTTGCGTAAACGTATTTTTAAACAAATATCGTGATTACACCACAATAAAAAATAGTATTGGTACAGGACTATTTTTTACTTTTAAATTATATTAAAATGTGTTTTGACTGTTAGATTTTTCTTTTTCTTAAAATATCTAAAAAAATGCCTATATAGAACGCCTTAAAAATGGAGTATGCGACGTCCTCTTAAATTACTTGCATATATAAAAGTGGAACTGGTTTTCGATGGATATATTAAACACGTCGTTTAGGTGAGTGGAATTACTTGACAGTAATTCCCTGATTTGTGCACGATCATCTGGGTTTTACCGACCACAACAATGGGTGAACATAATAATTTTTTTTAAATGAAACAATAAATGGGTAATTTCTAGTGTGATCCTTTAATGATAAACATTAATAATATATGTATTTGATAATATGCACCTATATATTTAATATTTATTTGATAAAAGTAATTTCTATAGTTCTATGTTTCATTAAGTAGATTGCTTAAATTAGTGCAGAGATCACAGTTTCCCTTGCCATTATGCAAAGTTTTAAGCTAAACCCGAGATTTAAAGTCTGCACCGTAATTTGATCTTAAAACGCTCTATATATATTACCTACATAAACAATTTCAAATTACCCGTGTAGAAACCTCAAACCTTTACATTTTGAACCAACTACGTAATAGACACTATATATTATGCGATATAACAATATTTTTTGTGCGAGTAAACGGAGTTTTATATTTTTAAACGTGGAGAAATATGAAGATAATGGAAGTTTGATCATTGTCACTTTAGTCCTCGGACGTTTCCGTGTATTTATATTATTATTATTACTATTTTTAATTTTAAAGTAGAGATAAATCATTGCATTCGAAAATGATTCTGAGCGAAGTTTTGTGTAATATTATTTTCTCCATAGAAAACTTCCACTCAACTCTTACCCAAACAAGTATATATAAGTAAAAAGATACATAAAGAAAAATTTAATTTTAAATTTTTAAATAGTGCTAAAAAGTCGTCAAAATTTTTCAAATTATTACAATCATTATTATACAATTATCACATCATTATATTGTTTTAGTAAATATTTAGTATACATTTTAATTTTTAAGTTTGGCAATATCATTTTCCGATAAATAATGTTTGGTAGTTTTCATTTACGCTTAAGAAAACTGGAAAGAAAATCAGAAAATGAGCTCTTTGATTTACCAATTAGAATGAATTTGCTACAAAAGTTCTTTACTTCAAAAATACTGCTCGATTATTTATACTTGAAAAAATAGATACAGATACCTATAAAAAGAACATTATTATAAAACCAATAGGTACATACGTCACTTCACTCAAAATCTAAAAATAGTCGTCGATGAAAACCGTAAGACAATGCGATATAATGTCTTGAGTTTACTATATCCGACCTCTATTACAACTACTAGCAGCACGTATAAATTAAAATGTCAGATCCGAAATAATATTAAATAATAATGAAAAAACAAATCGAATAAAAAACACTTATGTCTACGTGTTTTTAACCATAACATAGCCCAGTGCACATATTAAGGAAATTTCACTAGGTGACAAACTACAAAAAGTAAAGTTCTGCACTGAGACTGAGTAAAGGGGCTTTACACGGATCCTTACCATAAATTATACATTATTTTTCAATTTATCTTTAAAATTAGTTTACAAAACCTCGATTGTTAGACAACATTAATAGTTAATACATTAGAATTTAGAATCGAAATTATACACACATTTCGTGTACATTTTGAGTCTCTAAAATGTGTTTCGTATTAAAAGCTTGGGTAACAATAAAGAAAACGTACCTAACACCATAATAATAATAATAAATTATAATGCCAATTCCATAAGGAAACCAATCTTTGGCCCTTGATGGAAGCTTGTTGGTATAATATTGGTGCAGGTGGAATTATTGAATTGGAATAATATATTATAGTTTATATAAATACATTTATGATTTATATAACAGAATTAAGACATTTCTATATAAATATACTAATTCAAATAAATTCGGAATTTAAAATGAGATACCAATGTATTTTATAACCTCAAATTTTGGACCAAAATTGGAAAATAACTGCAGACATACATATATTGTATATATATATAATGTATGATATTTTTCATGTGTTATATGATTTTACAATGATATTTTTAAATTTTTTTTCTATGTATGTTTGTATGCAAAAATTTTATAAGGAGTGTTTCAGGCTATTATATACAACCTAGGTACTCGGTAAGTAGGTATAGACGGTTATACTTTCAATAAAATATCACAGATAATACAATAATTGTCAAAACGTATATAAGTTCATACAAAATTTAAAAATTTACAATTGCAGTTACCTATAAAATAACCTGTAAATAACTTGTATTTTTCTTCCCGTGAAAGCTCTCGGTTCTAAAAAATAATAATAAAAGTTAATACATACCTCGTTAATCAAGATTTAAAGTCAATACTTACCTATGAAAAAAGTTTATTCAAATTGTTTACGGATTCAAAATAAGGTTGTTTTTACAATTATGTAAAAATTCTGCACATTTCTGCACATAATTCCAAACACTTCAACGTCTACAATATCTTTCACAATCACTTCTTTCACAAAATCTGCACATATATTTACAAGTTCATCTTGAATTATATGACTTGAATTGGTTTAAAGGTTAAATTTTTTTCCAAATTCCTCATTATTTTTTGCTAACATTTTACATAATACTTTAGTTTCCTAAAAATATATTAAATTTTTTACAAATAATTATCATAATTACATATCTTACATTTAAGATTATTTCAGATTCTTAGTAATATCATTGATTATAAATTACTATAGACTGGCCACCAGCATAAAAAATTGTACTCGCCGGCTATTCACCCGATAGAGTGCGTTAACAATATGAATTGAGTATAATAATATGTTATATTTCGACGGTCGATCTTTGATATTTTGGACTACGAAACGATGATCGAGTTTTCGTTGACCGGACAAACCTCTGCGCACGATACAATTGCCTGTCATAGTCCAATACGAATAACAATATTGAATTTACTGTTAGATATCGTTTTCGCGATTTGTTGACATTTGACAATATTATTCTTTTTATTACTCGATACGACGTCGCGGTCGCATCGAAACGGTCTCGTTTTACAAGTACAAGTACACAGATATACCTATCCTAAAATATGTATTTTTTTTTTTTAATTGGACAGTTTTAATTAATCTAAAAACATTTAAATATATAGGTGATTATTTTTAACATCCTATAGGTTGGTATTAAACAATACATATTCAACTTTAAAAATACATAAGTGTTTATAGGTATATATTTTTTAGGCTCAGTCAAGTTACTTGCGTTTACAATGTTGTTTTTAAACATTGTTTTTTTTTCAATATTGAATATTGACTTTTAATTTGATATAGGTATATAAATAAATATTAAACACATACCAAGTATTTTTCTATTTAAAATATAAATATTATTTTTTAGACATAATATTATATTTATACGAATAATCAACTAATATTAAAAGTAGTAAAAATTAAGCGAATTCATTTTTTTAAATACTTATCTTATTTCTAGGTAGGTATACACTTACAACTAAAAACTTAAGATACAATATAGTAAATAATTAAATGAAGTGATTATTAAATGAAATAATACGAGTAGCTAACTATATATTATAATATATTATTTATTGTTATAATAATATCAGTAGATAAATAAATTAACTATGATAACTTTTACAATATCATAGAATTAATGTATTTATTAATGTATACAATAATATATTATTGTATTAATTGAACGGCAATACTCTCAGTTTTTAAATCAGCTTTATTGTGTAATTCTGTGTTGGTCCATTTAGGTACATCTTAAATATTACAGTTCTAAATTTTGTGTAGTAGCTTATTATTATTTTACTATTATTATACTAGCTTAAGTGCAACACCTATCGGGTGCAACTCCTTTTAAGTGAGACTACTTGTAAGTTCAACACCTTTTGGCCTTTGGGTGCAAAACCTTGAATTTGTAACCCCATTTGGGTGTGACACCTTGTAAGTGTAACTTTTTTTGAATGAAATATAACATAAGTGGAATTACTTTTTAGTGTAATTCGTACACTTCATATTATTTAATTTATCAGGATCCGGAATAGTCGGTGACCGAAGTATTTTGAGAAATAATAATGTTAAATAATTCATTTTAAAAATATTTGGCCTGCGGCGAAATTTGGAGTTCGCTTTCTAGAAGATAGTTTTTCACACTTAAGGTGTTTCTGTTGTAGGTTGACAAAGTAGATAGGTAATTCAAAAATTTATCGAACTTACTATTCTCAAATTTTTATAAAAACTCAAAGTAACGGGTTTCACACAACATACATAAATTATATATAATAAAAATTTTGAAAAATACCACAATAATATAATACAGTAGGTACCTACTCTACATATGTGAATTCGATCGGACTTATCGTCTTGAGTTTTTATATATATGTGGAAATATTTGAAAGTCCTCCTGATAAAAGTTCACCCGAATTTATTAATATAAATATAATTAAAATATTGTGAAAAATACTAAGAAAGTCTATTTATATTTCATTACTATGAGATATAAAAAAATATAGTAAAGCTACCTATATATATGAACGAGTTGGTTGGACTTGCCGTTTTCGCTGTTTTATAAGACTATTGTCTCTCCAGATGGACATTTACAAATGTCCGAAAAAAAAAAATACGAACTTGTCACAGGGTATTATAATAGGTGCTCGGTACAATATTATACGTAGTTCAAATGAACAGAAAAAATTTCAATGATAAATAGATACTTAATAATAAAAGTTGCAACGATAAGAAAATGTATTAAGATTTCGTACACACATCGTGTATATCGAATAAAAATTTAACACTCGTTATCTACGCGGACGCCGAGATCGAGAAAAAAAGGCAAAAAAAGTCAAATCGGCATAATTAAATTCGAATCGGTTTATCCGTATCGAAAGTTCGTTAAACAATCGATGCCCTATACAACCAAGCTATTTACTCGGATAATAATATGGTCGACGTTTTTCGTATTTCAACTATTCAGATAACAGACGGTACAGTATTTCTATTCATAATATAGGTATCTATACACATATTCGGAACAAATGACTCGGTCGGACAAAAGTCCGATGACTTAAAATTCAATATAAAAAAATATGGTGAAGGTTCCTACTATGTGAATCAGACTTATCGATTGGTTTTTTTTTAAAAATTATTGTCCCCAGATAGAAATCTACAAATGTCTGAGAAAAAAAATATGCGAACTTGCCACAGGGTATTATAATAGGTATCTACTATTATACGTAGGTAGTTTAAACGAACAAAACAAAATATAATAAATATCTAATAATAAAAGTTGCAACATTTATCAAGATTTCGTTCACATATCGCATACATTGGATAAATATTGTTATCTCCGTAGACGACGAGATCGAGAAAAAAAAACGCAAAAAAATTAGATCGGCATAATGGAATCCGAATCGGTAGACCCGTACCGAAAGCGGTTTGACGATCAACGCCCTACACCACTAAGCTATCTAATCGAGATGATAAGACGATCGAAATTTCTCTAATTTAAACGATCCAGATAACGGACGGTACCGTATTTCGACTCATAATATAGATACCTACACATATCGGGAACGAATATCTCGGTCGTACAGAAACGATTCGTAAACAAAGAAATGTTCAGTCGGGCGTTAAAACTTCCGGAAAATTTGAATCCGACTTCCACCTCATTAAAAACGTTGGCAAAAGGTCGAAAACTCCTATTTTGGGATTTCGAGATGATAAGACGATGGAGCGAAAAACGCTCCAGCGATAAGAAACGGAACCATTTTCTTCCATGCGATCTATAAAGTGAACACGGAGCTTATATGGTGTGTACCTCAACTTCACATCTTCGGAAAAGTCGAAATACGGACGAACGAAAAACGGTCAGCGGAATTAAATAAAAAGCTTAAAGTTTTCTCTTCCATGAAAAACCCTTTATTCGGAGTTAGCATAGTATTATATATTTAGGTATTAGATTACATTAACATTATATTATTATTATGTATACACATTACACACTGGTATACTTGACCACGGGAACGAGTAGCTGGAATTCGATGATCGCTGAGAAAGCCAATCATGCAGAACCTCTTTTTATACGTGTATCATAATTCCTTCTTTTATCGTTTTATGCGTAATAAATAATCTTTTATTTCAAATTTGTGTTTTTTAATTAATGTAATTATATTTCCTCACTAACCGATATGACGTATACATATCATAAATAATAGTTCAATGATGTAGGTACAAATAATGTTCTTTACAAGACGACGATCTAATTTTAAAGTTTTTTTGATGGAAAGTTCCAGAAGTCTAAATATTATTTATTTTTCATGTTTTATTAATTTAAATTATTTGTTAAAAATTTTTTAATATATATTTGTTACATCGAACAAGATATTTAACGGCACTCTTAATCCTTGAATTGGTGGTCCATTTACATTGAACATTTTAAATGTTATTAATAACTGATATTGATCATTTAAATTTTCGAAATAATGAGATTTTTTCACATTCATTACAATTAAAATGGTTTAAACATTTGAATGCCAAATATCAGTGTATTTTTCACGGGGTGAAAATCAAAAATTTATCAAAATATATTTTTTCACTAGGGTGACCACCATACGTCCCGTTTTTGAGGATTGCGCCCCGTGTTGTCCCGAAAAACTTTAAACGATTAAGTTTTTGACTAGCTTTTGGAAGTGTGGTCCTGTTTTTGTTATATATCATTTTTCTAAAAAAAATTGTTATAAAATTGTCGATGACCTTTTTTTTTAACATTTTCAAACCGATTTATGAAAATGTTGGTAGAAAATTATTACGATATTCACTAGTTTTTATTGTTTTCCCGTTTTATAATTTTCAAATTATGATCACCTTACTATACACTTATCAGATGGGGATTTTATTCTTGTACTCCATTGTTATTAAAAAGAAATATAAGTAATGGAAAAACTATGAAAGGGTATAATTATTATTAATAAGTTATAATGTAAAATATACCTAATATACAAAGGAAGATTATAGTTATACCTACTCTTAATTAAATTAATATTATTTTCTTAATCAACTTTTGAAAATTTTGACAACCTTTAATGTTAATTTAATATTAATATTCATATAAATAATCAAGTAACCAAAAATAAAATGTAGTTTTAAATTTAATTTTTATTTCAATTATTATAAATAAGTAAGAATACATTATTTGTATAAAAAACGTTTAATTAATTAATCAAAGTATTTTGATCTTTGTATGTTTATAATGATACAGACGTTTTTCTGTCACATACCAATAATTACTTCATCGCACAAAACTTCACTTTATTTTAATTTCAGAAATACTTTCTATATCACCATTCACTCTGTTAAAGACATAATTATATCTTTTTAAGATTGTATACATTTCATAATTTGTGGGTATAATAACACTTGATTAATCATCAACAAGTCCATTATTAAAAAATGACTGCATCTATACAGTGTCAATATTGAAAAAGTATTACTATCTTCTTCACAGTTACAACTTTTCGAATATTTTATTAAGCTATAAAAACAAATGGTACCAAAACCACAATGAAAAGTACATGCAGTTGGATTTTTATTATAGCCATTCTTTTGTCGAATTACGGAAAACAAATTTTCTAATGAATCTTGTGTTAATCTGTCGTTTAATATGTCATTAAAAAATATTTTTTATTTGGTAGAATTTTTTTTATTAATAACTCTTCTGATTCATATAGATTTATGAGAGCTGTTATTTTCCATTTAAATAATATATCCAATAAAACATTCTTATCATACTTGATTTTTTATTTTTTAAATAAAATTTAACAGCATTTTCAAAAAGTGTGAAAGTATTTTTAATTTTTTAGTACTTGAGAATTAAGTTGGCTCATAGAGCGTCTATTCGAATTTGCATCGTACAAGTTTTTGCTATTAGCTGAATCGAACATATCATTTATTGTTTCGAAAAATTGTGCTGTGTGTAGTGCGCTGTTAGAATTTAAATTGCCTGTAGCAACACAAAGTCTTAATAGTCTGGTTGTGTCCGTTGAAATTTGCATATGTACAAGACAACGTAAAGGTAAGTAGAGGTTTTATATTATTTACATATTTGTAGTTCAATTCAATAATAATTTATTATATATATACATATATTAACAACATAAAATAAAAATAATTATAAATATCTAAAAAAAAAATACTTATAATATAATAAACATATTTATACTTTGTATACATTTTTAATTAAATATACACACTTAGGTATAGTACAATTTTAATATAAAGTGTCTCATGAAGATATGACAAATGCAATAACTTATGTTCTGTTGTACATTTTTAAGTTTTTTTTTTGTAATAATTACTAGAAATCTGCGCTACAATTCTTATATTTTATATATTTTTTTTTTACAACTTATAATAAAAATTTTAATTTTTTCATATAATCCAAGATAGCCATTTTATAAGTAAATTTTTAAAAAATTATTGGTGTTTAAAACTATTAATTAAGTTATACCATTAATTTTTAAACAATTATTAAAGCTTGTTAAAATTTAAATTTATTTCTTGCTAAATTACAAAAAAAAAAAAAACTTAAAAATATTGAACAGAACAAAGTAATTGCAATGGTCAGATCTTCGTAAGACACTGTTTATATATATATATATTTAATATTTTTCAAATATAATTATATAATTATAGGTATTCCTTTACAACTTACAAATAAAACAATATCATCTAACATTTTCATATATATTCTATTACTTTTAACCATCAATGAATGCTGAGAAGCTATTTGAGAATAAACACTTCCAATTTCTTTTGTTTTCTGACATGCTGACCATTTTAACCATACATGTTAAATGTAAATTACTATTTTAGCATGTGTATCCAATTTATTTAAGTTTACTTTTATTTCCACCTTCAGTTCTACTATAAACACTTAACTATAAATTATAATATATATTAATACCTAATTACAATAGAAAAATTATTAAATTAAGTATAAATACAAAGCACTTGCTTTTATCCGATTTCTAAAACCAACTAGGAAGCTATCTTCAAAATTTCCACTATTTCCAGTGTTAAAATTTCTACAAGCAAAGCAAAAAATAGAATCTTTTGATATAAGTACTATATTTAAGCCATTGATATGTTTTGTAATGCTTATCATTGAAAGAGCGATTTTGTGTACCAAATTTAGTTAGTGGATATGACTGAAAAATATCTAAATTAAATATAATATAATAACTTACACTTTATTTACCTACCTACATTTGTACTATTGGTCACACTGTTATTATTGGGCCTATAATTAAAGTTCCTAAGCCAGAAATGACATTGTTTTCATCTACAGCATTTTCAATATTTTTTTGTGCAGTTATATCAATTTCTATAGCAATATTTAATTGTCCATTTTTAGATTCTAGTGTTGTTATTGATGAGGAATGATAGTAACAACTAATTGTAGTTTTTAATATTAAAGATACAAACACTCTTTTAGCCATTACCGAATTAAATATAATTTAAAATTAATTGATTAATTCACACAATACACATAAATAATATTGTTTAGCAGTTACCGGACACCGCGCATAGATAAATGATATCACGCAGGTATTCAAAAACAAACAATTAAAAACGAACAGCACAGTTCACAGACATATCGACACTACTGCAGCGGCGTTCTGCAGCTTGCTTATTTATTGATACGGTAAAAAAGTTTCTAGAATATTCGCGATTATCAATATGTACCTACAAAAGATGGTTTTCCCCAATAACGATAGTCCGTGAATATTCCAGACCATTCTCGTATAGTCGTATCCCAACAAAATAAAATGAAAATTATAAAGAACAAATATTAAAATACACAATTTATTTGACGTCTGGTGTGGTTTGATTACGTTCTAGAGGGCTTAAGCCCCCCCCCAAGTCCCCTCAATAACTGCCTATAGTGACCATTATAATTGGAAATAATAATGATTTTGTCGTCCGGACGACCGTAGGTCAGAGGTCTGAACGACGACTTGAACTATATCCCTTTTACACTATCCGTTTTTCTGACGTCCGTTAAAATGGTGAACTCTACGGTATCAGCTCAGTTGACGTCCGATTTATTACTATACCTAATGAAAATTCTATTCTATATTAGTTATTTGTCCATCATTTGTGTACCACGCCCCTCAATAATTTCAATTTTCATTTTTGGAACTTACGTATTTTAACGAGTTGAGAACGATCATGCAATTAGAATTTGTCACTTGAACTTAGTTTTGAAGTCATAACGATTTTAAGTTTTTTAGTATTATCTAAAACGACATATTTATGTTGCAATTTTGTATCTAAAATGTCGTGGAACAAATACTTCGGGTAGATAGGTCACCTAACGGGCGATCCCTTGGCTACGCAAGAATAACCGCTCCCTACTCTACGCCTACAAGTCTACACCTTGGTCGACGCAAGTATTATTTGATATTTTAATATCAGTGTTTGGAATGAATGCATTCCTTTTTTGTGAATTATGAATGTGAATGCATTCAATTTATAAATTATGAATGATGATTGTGAATGCATTCATTTTACTAACGAATGTGAATGCGCAAATGAATTCATATTATTTACATTCAAAAAATATATATTTTTTTTAAATTCTCCTTTCCTTATTGATATCGATGACCGTCTTATATTAATAATGTCACAATTTTTTTTTTGTCAAAAAGTTTTTTTTGACATAATGTATTATTTTGGTGTAAAATGAGAATTAAATGGATACGCGCAATATATTTTACATACCTACTATAGCGTGGAGTAGGTATCAGAATTCACAAAATATGAATGTTTAACAACAAATTTGAATTCCGCGCGTTTTTTTGTGTACATTTGTTCTGATAAATCGCAAAACATGTGATTCTTTTCGGATAAATTGTTGGGAGACGTTCACCTAGATTCCCGGTCAACTAGATACACGTACGTTCAGGTCACCGAAAAGCGATTCAAGAGAATAAAGGATTTTGATCATCGTGTCCACGGCTTTACATATCTAAAGCCGTGATCATGTCGTACCCGTGCTACGAACTAAGTGACATTCATGATTATAATTTATTATAATATAATCCCTTTTCTGTGATTATATAGTGTCCGCGGTATAGGTATTAATATTATTGTTGTTATTATTGTTTAATATGATGTTATACCCATTACCCATTAATGTTTATAACCGAAAATAATGCACAATTTTGCATTAGTCGAAATGACAACTGTGGACCTAAAGGTTAAAATAAGGAGTTTAAACTCCTATTAAGATCAGCATGAAATTTTCAACACGTTTCTTATGTTATTTTGCAAAATTTCGACATAAAATATATACATATTTTTTTAAATGCAATGAATGCATTTTTGATAGCATTAATTTTGTTAATGAATGTGAATGTGAATGTATTCTTTTTGAAGAAAATGAATTATGAATGTGAATGCATTCTATTTTAAAATGAATGTACCTACCTAAAGTGAATATAAAACAGTATAATATTATTAATAATTGATGGTTGTGCAAGTTTCTTAGCAAAAATAAAGCTTTTAATAATTCGTCAGCTTATAAATGTATCATATACACATGTGCGTAGGCTTATATTTTTAATTGTATGATAGCTACTCTGAACTATTTAAACCATTTTCTTTTAGTAATTTGTTTTTGTTTTTACATTTTTTAATATAAAAAATCGCGAAAAATTACATACTTAATAATAGAGATTTTTTTTCGTTCATTTAAATTTAAAAAAATATATAGGTGAGACATATTATTCCAAATAATACTAAGAATAATAGGTAGTATAGGCATAAAAAAAAATAGTGTGATAACTAAATAATTAAATTTAAATAATAAAAAAATTTGAATTTTTGGGCTATAGTTTAGTCATTTTCACTAGTCTAACTAGTCTAAACAGCTGCCTGTAGGCCTTAATACACCGCATACGAGCATTATTTTACAGTACGTTATTTTTACAGTGCCGTAAAATTACAGCACATTTGGTCATAATACTATGAATGGAGCACAACACACGATTATAGCGCTGTAAACATAATGCGTGATATTTTGAAAATTGTCGCACCTAGACTTTAAAGAACGTCATATATAATTTTAAAATTATATTGTGCTCAAAAAAGGCCCATATTGTTTTATAAGGAATTCGTACATTTTGTAATATAAATTTAAAATTTGTAACCTTATTGGGGCTCCAGAAAACCAATTTAAAGTATTCAAGTGCTAAAAGGACGTCCTTATGGAACCCACAAATTTAAATAGTAGTTTTATCATTTTTAAACTAGTTTCATTTTTTTTTTTGTAAAGAATTAAATTATTAAAATAAATCACAAATAATTAATAATTAAATATTTATAATATAAATATTATATTTATAATAATATTATATTATATATATATACAATATATATGTACATACAATATATTATATTATATATATATACTATATAACTCTACAACAGGGGTCACATTGTTGAAGACTCACATTAGGAATTCGAGAAATGATCGCAAACTATCAAATTTCAATATACACATTTAATCAAAAAAAAGTAAAGACAAAATCAAAAATTAAATTCAAAGTAATGAAAGCTTCATTTAATCCACCATAAAAATAATAAAATCACTAAATATGTTAAACAATAAAAATAAAAATAAATTACAAAAAATCCTTTAGTGAAAAAAAATTGCAGAACTTTCTCTTAATCAGTGGCTTGAAATTTGGGGTAATATAATTAGTATTCAAAACAACGAACTCAGAAACGTATAATAGGTATGTAGATAATCAAACATATAATATTGTATACATCTTTACTTCAATGTCAGTTATTTCTTTTCAAATACTTATTTTAACCGAAATTCATCTTTGGCAGTCACTTTCAGTTTTTTAACACTTTTCTTTGTTCAGATTTTTAGAACATTATCCTCTTGAAATTCAACGATTTAGATTTTCTGGAATGCTTTGTTGAATTTGAAAATTCTTGCTCCTTTATTAACCAATTCACCGCCAGTCTACAAAATAAAGCTACTAAGTATTCAATAGTTGCACAACGTTTTGCATTTTTTTTTTTAATTAGCAAAGCATCTTTCCAATTTAATCTTCAAACTTACCATAAAATTTATAAAATTCCTGAAATCAATTCCGTCTATTTCATTACGAACTTTTATCAAGTTGGAAAATATAAACATTTATTACCTTGTGAAAATAATTCCCGTTTTTATAAAAACCATTTACTTCCAATACAAAGTCACAAACACTAGGTTACCTTGAAGTTGCAAGTTCAAATTCAAAGAATGTATGCACTTGAATATAATTACCGAAAATTCTACTACGTTTTGTTTGTCATTATTATCACTGAGGAATTTTGAATGATCTTTGGCAGCTAAATGTGTATTCTTAATAAGGAATAGTTCAATTTCATTCAGGAGATTAATAAACCTTTGCAGATCATTCCTTTTGCTCAGCCACCACACATTATTGTGGAGTAGTGAATCGTCGAACTGTGCATCGATTTCTTGAAGAAGTGACTTGAATTGTCTGTGCTGGTGACAATTTAGCACGTATGAAATTAACAATACGGAAAAATTTTCTTATGTGCCGCAATATGGTGATCACTGATTTATACACTGCAGTATCATATATAGGAATAGGAGGTATGCCATCTGAGCCATAGATCATCCTGAAATGTACAAAAGTTAAATTTAGAATTTATCATACTATAAATTAAAGTGGAACGTCGATTATCCGCATGTCAATTATCCATACTACTAAATATTTGTACAGTGCAATGCAATGGTATCAGGTATGAACATAAATAGAAGATTAACGCAACCGAACTTTTAATATTAAAAATAATAAAATATTTGGTAGCGAAAAAAAAGCTCAATGGCAGTGGAAAAAAAATGTATTTTAATTTTCAATAAATACATATATTTTCTATTCATTTATAAAAAAATCAATTTTAAATCATTTATACAATAATATTATACATACTTAATCCTATTATACATAGACATACATGTACAGATAATGTAGGTATAAGTAAACATTTAAATTTAAAATACATAGTAGGTACATTTGTAATCAAGCCTAATCAGCTATATTATATAATTTTACTCTGCATACTTAGAACTATAAATAACTTGGGTATAAAGCCCTTTACTCGTTTTCGAGTTATGCAGAAAGTAGGTATAATTATTTATAATTAGATCGATTGAGATATTGAAAAATAAAATATGAAGGAATATTGCACATATTATAATATTAATAATATTAATAATACAATTGTTGTCTCAGCCCCTAGCACTTCGAAATTTGTAATGATATCTCTTAATTTGCAAGTTCATTATTAGAATTTTAAAGTAGAAGACGCTACGAACTTTCAAAGTAGTGAAGTTGACCAAAAAATGTTATCCAACTTCAAGGGGTTCACAGTTTACCCCCCCCCTCCAATAATTTTAAACCACCTCGTGTATTTTCAGCAGTTTAAAATACTAATACAATTTACATTGTACAAATATGAAATAAATAAATATAAAGAAGTGTGTTAAATTCCCGATGTCTAAGCGTATTTTAAATAATAAACTATTTACTATATAATTCCACAAACTATTTTAAAACAATTTGTTTAAATTACTATACTTATATGGATAGAAACTTTAAACATGTATAGGTAACGAAATAAAAATTGTAAATATTTATATTGGTCATCAGAGACTAAGAAGTAAATATAGGCAATCACTAATACAATGTCGGAGAGGGGAATTCATGACAACCATTCGTCAAATTATTTGTATATAGAATGTCTCGAATAATCGTCAGACCTATTATTGTATTTGGTACAAACTATAAACGATGATTGTTGTAAATTATATGCAGACATCCTATGGTTGTCAATATTGTTATACTTTAGCCACCAATTATGGCGCTGTGGTAATTCTACTGATGAACACTAACAATAAACTCCTCCCATTCTATCAAACATATTTGTATACTTCCAATAATTATTTAACGATTGTGACAGTATAATATATAGTAGTCATTGATATCTCTATTCTCTACACTACTGTTCCAATGCACCTATATATATATCATAGAGTGATTCCTTAGTTGGCTCTAACTGGTCATATTATTAATTTTCTTATCTGAAGTCTCAACAATGATCCTTTTGTAATTCCTGTATAGGGTAAGACAATTCAATATTACCAAATATATAATGTATATACCAGGTATATTTTACCTATATGTCTACTATATTGTAGTATATATAAAATATATAATATATAGTTCAGTGTTAAGTATAAGAGAAAACATTATAATAAAGTATTATATTATCTTCGTAAATCAAAACATAATATTTATCATCAAGATTAAAAAATTATTAAATAAATATTTCTATTCAGTATTTTATAAATGTACTTAATATATTATTTGGTCATCTAAACTCTTTACGGAGGTTATAATTTTAATAATATTTATTTAAAATCATGATCTAGTGCCTATTAATAGTGTCTTATAGTACTTACTTTTAACTTTTAAATTTTACCGTCAAATGTTTTACAATTTCAATTCACTTATATAATATAACATCGAACATAACTATAATGTAAATTTTATATATAGTTAATACACAATGTCTGTTTTTAAATGTTTAATTTTCTATATTAGTTATATATTTGCTATATATATATATATACAAACGTATATCACAAACACTTAAAAATATAATCGTCGAGTCATTTAGCTGATTTCAAGCCATCTGAAATATTCCAGATGTTCAGATGGACTATTCCGCCCCTTTTTGTATACTCATTAATTATACTCTATGTGCCTATATGGTTATGTCCCATATTATATAGTACCTATATAGAATATAAATTAGGGTAGTGGTATTTATTTTTTAACTTTCAAATTATTGATGTCACATTCTTTCCTCCATTTTGTCCAATATCATAAGAAAGTAATTTGGCTTAAATTTATTCATGATAACTTACCTCATTCACGTGCCCATAAAGTGTTAAGAATTTCCAAGAAGGATAGTTTTTTAGTTTTTTGAATTTAATTTTAAAATTATAGCACTAATAATAAAAATATAAACAACCTTATTTATAGAACATTATATTATACATAAAACATGATATGATCAAGTTGTTTATTTTTTATTTATTTTTTTTTTTTTGGTAAAATGATTTTTTACAGTTATTTAAATATATTTTACAAATGGTTAGAAATAAAATTAAATATAAAAATTATATAAAATTTAATTTTCTAACAAAAGATAATTACCTAGCTAAATTATTTTCATTTTTACAGCTAAAATGTGATGAAATAATGAAATTATACCTACTTTTTTTTAATACAGTTTTATTTTTCATTTTTTTCTGGAATATTTTATTTATATTATAAATTATTAAAAAAATCATATAAAATGTAATATTATTTTAATATATACTAAATACTTATATAATTAAATAAAAATATCGATTAGATAAAATTTAAAGATATAAAAATCTCATTATTATAATTTGTTGCTCTCGGGATATTTTGATTTATAATTTTTATCGATTTGTAGAAGGTATTGATGTTTGGGTCTTCATCATTTATCATTATGTTAATAAATTTGTCTATAATTTTAACCCCTTTATCTGCCCTATCATATACGACTTTTGAATCTATCGGTTTTTTAACCTAGGTCAAAATATGAAATTGGCACCCCTTTAGAAAAAAGAGTTCATGCACTTTTTTTGGATGAAAAATCGAAAGTTTATTGACGGTTTGCTTCCCCGAAAAATATATAAGCCAATAAAAATAAAAATAAAATTTGTCAATTAAACCCCACAAACCTTAAGAATTTACTGATTAATTTCCGACTGGATTTAATTTTGCTGAATTACTTCTCGAGCCTTGAAATTTTTTATGTTAAAAATGCTTATTTAAAAGTGCGAAATCGTCGTCTTTGATCTGGTATTAAATCAAAGTCAACTGCATGCTGTATGGCACAATATATATTAGACCTCGAGATAACCTACTTACAATACCAACCTACAGGCAACAACACCAACTTTAAATTCAAAAAATTTCAAATTGTGATAACTCCAAATAATTATTTTCAAAGTTATTACAATTTTAAATTTGAATTTGAATTTTTTTATTTCACAAAACAATTTTAACAGTAATGACTAATAAAAATTATGTAGATGAAACATATATAGTTAATTAAAAATATATAATATTAACATAACACAATTGATAAAAATCACACAAAACGATCGTACATGTATATGGTGTATATGATATATATATATATAGTGTTTTTGATTAACAATTTGGGGTGATCCAATTCCCTTAATGGACTATAAATACGTGTATATTTAATAAGCAGTGTTCGAATTGGAAAAATAGAATATGGGGTAGGTAGATAAGTAGATGGGAACTCTTGGGCTTGCAAAGAATGAGCATTCCCTCAAACTATTATTAATTCAAAATAAAATGGTCGAAAAATAATTAATAATTTCAAAACAGTAGATAAAGTATTTTGCCCCCTGGATTCAAGAAATACACTCATTTTAGTCGTGAACACGAAAAATGAGCACTGCGCAACCCATTGTTGATATCTGCAGTGACCAAACTGCCGATTAGTGTTCAACGGTCAATGCTCATTTTTCACAACTATAGATACCTATACTATCTGTACCTTCCACAAGTATCTATTATACTCAGATATTATTGTTACCGATAACATCATAATCATATACTTTACGTCTATACTCGTACACGTATTTATTATTAAAATATTAGGTATTACGATATCTGGTTCAAATTCATAACAAAAATATTTTTACATTTTGCGCCCAACTGAGAAATACCTAAAGATGTGTACGATGGCTACGTTCAGACTAACTTCATATCGTATTCGATATAATCGTGTCTTTTTTTATCGGCATCATTGTTTATATTTATATGAATCTATATAAGTAATCATGGGAGGTTGTCTTCGAAAATATCTCATTGCATAATCATAATTAATATGTGTATCATATAAAATATATAAATTGTACCGTCCGTTATCACTGAACAGTGGACACTGATGAGTGATGGTGACCTTCAATCGCGCGCGTAAAATATTCGCGGCGGTAAGGTGTTTTCGTCAACGCTGGTCGTGAGATGGTTGATTATGATCGGCCGTCAGAGTAGTCCCAAAGTGAGGCGCGTGTGAGGGGGGGGTGACTTACCCCTTATTAACTCACGTTTATGAAGTTTTTGGAATTTTAAGTGGGCAAACTATAAATTATTAGGATTATAGTCGGCAAAATGGGAAAAAAGTTGATTACTTTTTTTTTTTGCTTATATTTTATGTTTTGAAGAGTATATAATTTTTTTACATTTTCACCCCTTCCCCCACCAAAAAATAAATCTTTCTTCGGGACGGCTCTGTCGGCCGTATTTACCTATATAACGTAGTTTGTTTCGACGTAGGTATAGGTAATCACGGACAGTGTCACTCTAATGTGTTTTAAATTTTCATACTTGTGAGTCCTTAATATCTGAGTCATGAGTTGGCTATAATTTTCTGGATTGTCTGTTAAAAATGTTTTTCAATATAAAATCGTCTGAAAATCATTTTTATATTGGTTTAGTTGATACCAAATAACTGAAGTCTTTTGAAATAGTGTTTGTTTCGGTGATCAGTCAAAATCCACTTTGTTTTGAAAACAGCACCTGTTGTCCAATGAAATGGCCCATCACCACGGCCCTCTCCACTTGCATGGTCATCTATCAATAACCGCACGTCTCGGATATTGTGGTTGAACACAAGCAATACACGGGGATAAAAAATGGTCGATAGTCGTGTGTTAGTACAAACTAGTCAACAATACGGCACGACATGTAGTCGCTTTACGGCGACGCGAAATCACGTAGAAAACGATAGGCACTTTATATTAGTTTAAGTAATATCCGTACACGATATACCATATTATGTCTTTGACCGGACACAACAAATAAAAAATGAAAGTCCAATCTTTTTAATAAAAATCTTTATCACTGCGTATAATAACAGGCACAGTCCGTAGGCACGCACTGATTTCGTGCGTACATACAATATTGTTGGGCATGTGTTAGAAAATGTTATCAGGGGCGTAACTAACGGGCGGGGCAGAGGGAAATTTGCCCACCCCCAAAGTTTCTTCAGTCCACCAAATTAAGACACTATCCCAGTGTCCCCCCCCCCCAAAAAAAAAATTACTTCACTCCGACCCTGAATGTTGTACCTACATGATTTATATGATAAGCAGTACCGGCATTTGCGAGGCCTCATGCGAGATATATAAATAATTTCAGACAAATTAAATTTAAATTAAATGTTGTATTGTTGTAAGTATAAGTATAAATTATAATTAGAAAATAAAGTCAGGAGTTTTTAATATATAATTAGGTAGGTAGTTATAAGTATAAGTATTGGTATCTATTTTATTCGGATAAACCGAATAATCTGAGCATTATTAACCATTCAACTCCTTTAAGTTATTTTATAGCTCATTTTCCTATACATTTAAATTTATTTGGTATCTACCTACATTTAGCCATTTTGAGATAATCCCAATAATATTTAAAAAGAAGAATTATTGTAATTATTAATTTTTACTTTGGATAAAACAAAGTTAATTTTACGTGGTATATTATAGGTATCTACCTAATGAAGCAATGGCATACATAGAATTTTCTTGAGGGGGAGATCCAACCCCTATATCTCCCTCTCCCTTCGTAAATATGCCATTGTAATGAAGATACATTACTCGTTAAAATTTTTTTTCCTTGGCTTTTTTTCCTGTGGCTCTTTTTTTCTTGTTTTTTTTTTCTAGATTCATAAAATATACATAAGTATATTTTATAAATTTAACTATATGTATGATAAGATTAAGTATAATCAAACAACTATATTGATTACCTACATCGTAATTCTAACCGTATAGGCATGTAGGACTATGGTAAATTGAACCATAATATTTCCAACCATATTAAAATTATTTTTTTCATACACCTATTGTCTATTACACATTCGGTAGTTAAAAGAATGTCTGTGAAAAATTGATTTCGATATCTCAAACAGGGTAGATTTGTATTCGGAACAAAAAAGCAGCTTTTTTATTTATATACATAGATCATTTAAACATTTAGTACCTATAACTATTTTATATTTATTAATAACATTTAAACTTTAAAGTACTTACTTTAACGTCAGACGTCTTCAATCAAAAAATAAATAAATATAAGTTGAGTTACTGCAGACAATCGACAATCGACGAAGACCTACGAAAAAATATTATTTTTAATATAACCGCGTCATTATACCTAATATCTATTTTTATTTTTCTATAAAAAATTTAATGCGATGTGTACATACATTATATGGGTATGTGCAGCTGTGCAGGTAGGTATATTATCATTGTTTCACAATTTGTATTAAAATAGGTACAAAAATAAAATATTACATGTATATTTTATTCAATAAATCAAAATAAAATTGTTGATAATACTACAATAATACATTTTGCGGGGTCCTTGTAAGTGCGGGGCCAAGTGCAGGGGCACACCTTCCCCTCCCCCTTGCACCGGCACTGATGATAAGTTTAAAAAAAAATGTCAAACAAAAATTGTAGAGGAGAAAATTATCTACAATATGGTTATATATATTCAATTGTACTTGCGGCATATGAATTTTAACGTTTACCACGCAAAATCTCGATAATATATATTATTATTATATATAAATATATAAACGCAAAGGCTACTTGTTTTTAGCGAAAAATCATATTTCATTAAAAGTGTACACTTTGTTGGCCTTATAATGTAAAAACTATAACATCAAAGCAAAAATGTCGTAAGACCTTTTTTGTAGATAATTCCCTCTTTTATATTTTTATCTGAAACTTTTTATTGTATGACCAATAGAAAGCGAGATATTTAAATAAAGGCCGTTTTATGACCTTTGACCTCGAATAACCTTTAAAGCGTACATGATATCGAGGTCGATTTTTTACATGTTGTTTATAACGATGTTATAAAAGTGTGTACCAAAATTCAGCTAGGTGGGAATTTTTCCGAGCTGAGCCCCCTATTTCGTCTTATATGACTGGACTATATCTCAAGTAACTCATGTCTAAAGTTTGTGGCTTCACAACTAGCCTACCAGCCCTACTAAAATACAAAGAATTAAAAAATAATAGGTTAGGGATCATACAACTTTTGAATATGGTCCAACAAATTTATTTTCACATTTTAAAACCATAAGAAATTGTCTAACAAACTATCTAATTAATTTATATTAGCAGTTTTTAACCTAGCACTACACTTATCATCAGTGCCGGTGCAAGGGGGAGGGTAAGGTGTGCCCCTGCACTTGACCCTGCACTTACAAGGACCCCGCAAAATGTATTATTGTAGTATTATTTTATTTTGATTTATTAAATAAAATATACACGTAATATTTTATTTATGTACCTATTTTAATATAAATTGTGAAACAATGATAATATACCTACCTGCACAGGTGCACATACCCATATATGTATGTACACATCACATTAAATTTTTTATAGAAAAATAAAAATAGATATTAGGTATAATGACGCGGTTATATTAAAAATAATATTTTTTCGTAGGTCTTCGTCGATTGTCGATAACATTTACGTAAAAATGTCGTAAGACCTTTTTTGTAGATAATTACCTCTTTTACATTTTTTTTATCTAAAACATTTTATCGTATGACCAATAAAAAGCGAGATAATCAAAAAAGGCCATTTTGTGACCTTTGACCTCAAATAACCTTTAACGTGTACATGATATCGAGGTCGATTTCTTATACATTGTTTATAACGATGTCATAAAGGTATGTACCAAAATTCAGCTAAATGGAAATTTTTCCGATCTGAAAACCTAATATGACTGGACTAATACATTTTCCAACAATATGAGGTTGATGTATATGACTGTTATTGAGTCTTTAGAAACGATTTTTGTATCATATGTAGTGCTGGGCATGAAACTGGTACTACAAACTTTAAAGCTAAATAACTTTTGAAATATTTTCTAACAAATTCCAACAAATGTCCAACAATATCTATTTGACATTTATAAATATTGTTGGGTTAATAAAAAGGTTTTTTTTTCATATGTAGTGCTGGGTATGAATCTGGCACTATAAACGTGTATAAATGTTTGTTATATATCTTGTGTTTGAAGTGGTGATTTTTTTCATGTTTTATTAGTGTATTTATTTTCCGTTAGAGATGTCGTTTTTAGATTCTGGGCGTAGCGAGGAAGCTTATGGTTTTACAATGATGTTTATTTTTTTATTTTTCTGTAAACACTTTTTCTACCAGAAGGAGTGCTCCAATCTTTACACTCATACTCGGTTTCCGGTAGAAAATTGCATCTAGTTGGTACTTTTAAGAGGTCATTTTTCGGTT
The DNA here is from genome assembly GCA_025469235.1 of Pemphigus obesinymphae. Lineage (NCBI taxonomy): Eukaryota > Metazoa > Arthropoda > Insecta > Hemiptera > Aphididae > Pemphigus > Pemphigus obesinymphae. Next base: position 28,266 of record JAIPRL010006220.1, read on the forward strand.
TTCATAATAGTTTTTTAATGCGTAAGCAAAAACTACCAAAAAATTACGAAAAATACGATTTTGTAAAATCGAGAATTTTAATTTCGTCGTAATTTCGAAAATAATGACTTTATAATCTTGAAATT